>JAVTVY010044376.1:0-19839 GCA_036873755.1 Hanleya hanleyi | reverse complement strand
TGGATTTTTTGCAGGTTCCGATCCCAAACTCCCAGTTCCTTTTCGTAATTCATTATTGAGGGTCCAATTTTTTTAAGTGAATTTCGGCGCAAAGAGCCTGTGATCAATCACAAAACAGAGGTTTATTAACATGAAATTCAATACCCAGCCATGCAATCGGATCGATATTGAGGCTTCCAGAAGCTTTTTCTAGGAGTATTTCCTTCAGAAATCCTTTCAAATTGAACAACAACAACACTTTCATTTTTGTTTCATTTGAGTTTTGGGTGTCCATATGTTTTCCAAAACTAAACTGGCTCTAGATGCAGCCCTGATCCTACTTGACTAAAAAAAAACAGGCTGAGGGGTCCACGCACCTTTTAGGTGCTTGCCTGCAATTCATGTTGACTATTAGTGGGGGCTGTTAGGGATATTTTGGTTCACATTCTTCCAAAAGCACCAAATTTGGCCCATATGTCGCCCATACCATACTATTTCGATTTTTGACGGGCGCCAAGACGGGCGCCCTCTGGGGCCGCCATATTGGCGAAATTCAATATGGTCGCCACCCGGGTTAGAGGTCAATCGTAGTTAAATAACTAAAAGGGCCAGAAATATGAATAATAGCACTTTTTAGTGGTTTTGGGGGTCGGGGAATCTGATTGTGATCTTATTTCAACGATTTGAGGTCAAGGTCACCCTTCAAGGTCACCATAAATGTCATTTTGGGGACAAATTCGCCATTATCAGTGGTTTTGGGGCAAGATATATAAACTGCCTCATTCTATTGGTTTCCAGGTTTGAGTAACCCGAATCTGGCCTTATTTTGGCGATTCGGGGCAATATTTCATTTGAGAGTCGCGATAGAGGTCATCCGAACCAGAAGTCAATTGTAGGTATAACACCAAAAGAACCACAAATAATACCATAGAGGTTTGTGGCATTCTCCGATTCTGATCCTATTTTGAAGATTTGAGGTCAACCCATTTTGGGATCAACAGTCACCACTAAGAACAATCGAACGAAGAGTATTCAGGAACAAATTATATTACAATACTCCGGAGATGACATCTGCTGACAAAATGCTATAACTATGCCGCTACGCCGCTATGTGTATTTAAATGTTTGAAATACAATACAAAGACCGCCTTAGCAACAATATACCAATGATTATGTGAAGTCACTGTGAACTGTGAAGTCGGGTCGCACCCAGTAAGGCTGTGGAAGAGGGGTAGTGCCAAGGATTTGACGGACCGAGATCGGAACAAACGGTATGGACTGAATGTCACAATATTTCTTTCCAGTACCGAAGTCCACCAAGAGTTCCGACAGACCGAGGGTCTTCAAAGACCGGACATCGCTGTCCATCGTGCGAACATAGGCTGTTGTATGACCCTTCTCCGTGGCATGTGCTAGATGCAGGAGGACCCTAGTGTCCGCCTCGGAATGGTTGCATGGTTGAAGTATTGTGAGGTCATAACGCCTGTTGAAGAACACGGACTCAAAACGGGTACACAGAAGGAGCTTTCCGCTCATGTCAGTCTTGGACATCGGTGTGCTGATGAATGAGAACGGCTCCTGTTTGTCAACATCTTTTAAGAAGCCGCTGATCCATTCATACTTCGGGATTTTAGGGGTTCAGGAAAAAGTATTGTGGCATTCCAGTCCAAACCATCTGTTCCGATCTCTTTCATAGCTTAACGGGGTGCTTCATCGTACTCATGTACAGCAAGGGATGTGATGCAGCCGGTGTCAATGAGGCCAAGCATCACCTCTTCACCACTGCAACCAGATCGCTGGAAAACATCCCACCTCCCAAGCCGCGCTTTTGCAGCATGTGAAGCGAGCGCTGCTGCAAGCGAGTTTCTACTGGAGTCGCTTCACTCCAGCAGGGAATCCCTGACTCTGAGCGACACTTCTATGGCATATGCCATTCTCATGCACTGAGGCTGACTCAAGGCATGCACGGGAAGGTGCAAATGCAACTGTGCCGATGTCCGATACATGACCCTCTGCAAATGCGAAGGCGGGTGCGTTAATAATTTGGGCGATGATGACAAGTATTATTTATTGCTGGCATCATAGAGCGCAAGCCAGAATGCATAGGTAGTAAAAGTAATCATTGGTATACTGTTGCTTAAACGGTCTGTCAGAGCATTTCCATCATAGCTCTCTAGATTTGTATCTAATACCGCTTATGCCGGTGCTAGGGGCCGTGTAGTCATATCATCCAAGTTGCCACATGAACAGGTACAATAAAAGCGTACCTGAGATACAACACATATCACGAATCGTTAGATTCTTGGTATGTGCTTTAGAATAGGTTAGCCAGAAGACTATTCTGTGAAGTCGTGTGACGCAGTCAGTATGTCGGCACCTCTTCCCACTTCCCTTATATGTGTTGTAATTTGTTTTGTATTTTGAACATTTAAATGCACGTAGCGGCATGGTTATAGCATTTTGTCAGCAGATGTCATCTCCGAAGTATTTTAGTAACATTTGTTCCTGAATAATCTTCTTTCGATTGTTTTTAGTAGCAACTGTTGATCTTTGACCTTTAATTCTCAAATGAGGTGACCATGACCTCAAATCGTGAAAATAAGGTAAGAATCTAATTATCCGACGCCGCAAAGCCCTATGGTATTATTTGTGATTCTAGCCCTTTTGATGTTTCCTATAATTGACCTCCGGTTGACCTCTGTTTCGGGGGACATCTGTCATGAACCTCACATGCAATATTGCCTCAAATTGTCAAAATATGGCCAGATTCGGGGTACTCAACCCCGAAAATCGATAAAATGAGTTAGTTTGTATATCTCGACTAAAAACCACTAAAAATGACGAATTTGACCCAAAAATGACCTTCAGGGTGACCTTGACCTCAAATCGTTGAAATAAGATCAGAATCAGATTTTCCGACTCCGATAACCACTAAAAAGTTGTATTATTCATGATTCTAGCCATTTTATTGACTGACCTCTAACCCGGGTGGCGGCCATAATGAATTTCGCCAATATGGCGGCCCCAGGGGGCGACTACCTTGGCGCCCGTCAAAAATCGAAAAGGTATGGTATGGCCAAATTTGGTGCTTTTGGAAGAATCTGAACCAAACAGTCCCTTTTATGCCCTAACAGCCCCGACTATATTCCTTATGAAGATGGTGAAGCGACTACATGTATCTTTCTGATCAAGATGTAGCAACTATCTCTCTGATTAAGGTGTAGTGACTCTATTCCTGATGAGAAAGTTTGGTGACTAGTTTTGAGAAAGCTAAATGTCTGAAATTTACATGTTTGTTTATATGCAGGTGTATATTGAAGCCAATTTTGGCTCTAGCCACAATATCACAATTACATTTGATATACACAATATCACAATTGATATACACAATAATTTCATACTGCATATTTTTTTTCCCCCAGCTCCAGTTCAAGTCCTCCCCCCATCAAGAAGAAGAAACCCTTAGCGGAGACAAGGTAAGAATTCAGTTATCTTTGGTATGGCGATAATATTTCTTATTAAGAATGTGTGATTACTGTCTTTCTGATCAAGAAGATCAAGAAATGCTGTGATTATATTTTTATCCCCCGTCATTATGCCTGGGGATTTCGTGATAGCCACGGAAGTCGGTTCATCTGTCCGTCTGTCTGATTGTGGGTCCGTCCGTCATTCTGTCTGTCAGTCCGTTTCTTCTTGTCAATGCAACACCTTCTGCACTTTTGATATGATTCATAGAATACTTGGTGGATATTATCGGAAGCACTTGTGCTCTTCCCATTGACAGAGGATTTTTCCTTATTGAGTTATTGCCATTTACTGTGAAAAATATTGTAGATTATACGATAACTTGTCAACGCAACTCCTCCTGCACTTTTGATATGGTTCACCTAATACTTGGTAGATATTATCAGCACAGTGAGTCCGGAGATGTGCATACATGTGCAGCTGCTCTTCCCCTTGACAGAGGATTCTTCCTTACTGAGTTATTGCCCTTTACAGTTCTGTAGATCCGTGTTCATATTTCTTGTCGACGCACTTCTATCACTTTTGATATGGTTCATCTACTTGGTGGATATTATTGGCACAGTCTGCCCTTCCTGTTGACAGAGGATTCTTCCTTACTGAGTTATTGCCCTTTACAGTTCTGTAGATCCGTGTTCATATTTCTTGTCGACGCACTTCTATCACTTTTGATATGGTTCATCTACTTGGTGGATATTATTGGCACAGTCTGCCCTTCCTGTTGACAGAGGATTTTGTCTTACTGAGTTATTGCCCTTTATGATATCTGTCAATGCAACTCCTACACTTTTGATACGGTTCACTTGATAATTGGTGGATATTATCGACAATCTGTGCTCTTCCTGTTGAAGGTTTTTTTTGACAGATTGCGAAGCAATAGCCGTCCTATGGATTGATGTTGTCTGCCCGGCTGGCTGGACAACATTCCAAGATACAAGTTTTGTGTTCATGGTTTGGTAAAAGTTTGCAAACTAAGCTTCGCCCGACCCCATATCCTAAAATTTTCAGATACCATACCAGATGCTGCATTGACTGCGCCCATTCACTACCTGGGCTTGAATTAAAGATTGCTCACCATAACCAATGTACAGGTCACGTGAAGGCTGCCTATCATAACCCAACAGGTTACGAGACAGGTTTCGATGGAAAGAAATCTTGTAACCTTTGTCGTAACCCCCGTAATCTATTCGGTTACGATATACCGCATTTGCTGTGAGGATGGAAAGATAAAGCATACATTCCTGACAAGATGTTTAATTTGATTTCTTTAATGCATTCTGGCTTAACTCTTAGAATATAACAGCACCATTGCCATATGTTTATTGTAACGTTAACTTGGCCAACCCATTAAATGAAATTTTGTGTATAATTCAAATAAATTTAAATGTTTAGCCATGCAGAAGAACTTGAAGTTACACATGATCCGCAATAAGATTCAGTGCTTCAATCTAATTTTTAAAAACTTGCAAAAACATGAATAACCGTGATAATCATGTTGACTAGAAGATGCCCACAAATCAATGGCTGTGATCAGAGTACATACAATACATGTCTTATTAATATTAACAATTTTTCCAGAAGTTTAACAGAATCCATACAATATCAGAACAGCAAATTGTTCATTCTTAAACCTGTAATATATATAGGATATAGACAGAAATCTCGAGAGTGTTCATCATCCATTTAGTTCATGACAACTTTCAACCTAATCAATGGAAACACTTTACCAGCTGTTGGGGAAAAAATTATTTAAAACCTCATAAACTAACATGTATTCTGCATTCATGTACTGTACATGTGAAAGTTTATCAAAGTCTGTTCTGCTTGATAATCACCCACTTTTTAGCTTATCTGGGCCGATTAGGTTTTGGTGTGTGTGCATGCATTCATCTGTGTCCGGTGTCCGTCCGTTCATCTACTTGTACATACAGGCCTTGTCTGGAAGATATCTGGAGAACTACTTGACGGAAGTTCACCTATATACAGGCCTTGTCTGTAAGATATCTGGAGAACTACTTGACGGAAGTTCACCTATATACAGGCCTTGTCTGTAAGATATCTGGAGAACTACTTGACGGAAGTTCACCTATATACAGGCCTTGTCTGTAAGATATCTGGAGAACTACTTGACGGAAGTTCACCTATATACAGGCCTTGTCTGTAAGATATCTGGAGACCTACTTGACGGAAGTTCACCTATATACAGGCCTTGTCTGTAAGATATCTGGAGAACTACTTGACGGAAGTTCACCTATGTACAGGCCTTGTCTGTAAGATATCTGGAGAACTACTTGATGGAAGTTCACCTATATACAGGCCTTGTCTGTAAGATATCTGGAGAACTACTGGACGGAAGTTCACCTATATACAGGCCTTGTCTGTAAGATATCTGGAGAACTGCTTGACGGAAGTTCACCTATATACAGGCCTTGTCTGTAAGATATCTGGAGAACTGCTTGGCGGAAGTTCACCTATATACAGGCCTTGTCTGTAAGATATCTGGAGAACTGCTTGGCGGAAGTTCACCTATATACAGGCCTTGTCTGTAAGATATCTGGAGAACTGCTTGACGGAAGTTCACCTATATACAGTCCTTGTCTGTAAGATATCTGGAGAACTACTTGACGGAAGTTCACCTATATACAGGCCTTGTCTGTAAGATATCTGGAGAACTACTTGACGGAAGTTCACCTATATACAGGCCTTGTCTGTAAGATATCTGGAGAACTACTTGACCTAAGTTCACCTATATACAGGCCTTGTCTGTAAGATATCTGGAGAACTACTTGACGGAAGTTCACCTATATACAGGCCTTGTCTGTAAGATATCTGGAGAACTGCTTGACGGAAGTTCACCTATATACAGGCCTTGTCTGTAAGATATCTGGAGAACTGCTTGACGGAAGTTCACCTATATACAGGCCTTGTCTGTAAGATATCTGGAGAACTGCTTGGCGGAAGTTCACCTATATACAGGCCTTGTCTGTAAGATATCTGTAGAACTGCTTGGCGGAAGTTCACCTATATACAGGCCTTGTCTGTAAGATATCTGGAGAACTGCTTACGAAGTTCACCTATATACAGGCCTTGTCTGTAAGATATCTGGAGAACTGCTTGGCGGAAGTTCACCTATATACAGGCCTTGTCTGTAAGATATCTGGAGAACTGCTTGACGGAAGTTCACCTATATACAGGCCTTGTCTGTAAGATATCTGGAGAACTGCTTGACGGAAGTTCACCTATATACAGGCCTTG
The DNA here is from genome assembly GCA_036873755.1 of Hanleya hanleyi. Classification (NCBI taxonomy): domain Eukaryota; kingdom Metazoa; phylum Mollusca; class Polyplacophora; order Lepidopleurida; family Hanleyidae; genus Hanleya; species Hanleya hanleyi. The sequence continues at coordinate 13,083 of JAVTVY010044376.1, read as the reverse complement.
TCTGTAAGATATCTGGAGAACTGCTTGACGGAAGTTCACCTATATACAGGCCTTGTCTGTAAGATATCTGGAGAACTACTTGACGGAAGTTCACCTATATACAGGCCTTGTCTGTAAGATATCTGGAGAACTACTTGACGGAAGTTCACCTATATACAGGCCTTGTCTGTAAGATATCTGGAGAACTGCTTGACGGAAGTTCACCTATATACAGGCCTTGTCTGTAAGATATCTGGAGAACTGCTTGGCGGAAGTTCACCTATATACAGGCCTTGTCTGTAAGATATCTGGAGAACTGCTTGGCGGAAGTTCACCTATATACAGGCCTTGTCTGTAAGATATCTGGAGAACTACTTGACGGAAGTTCACCTATATACAGGCCTTGTCTGTAAGATATCTGGAGAACTACTTGACGGAAGTTCACCTATATACAGGCCTTGTCTGTAAGATATCTGGAGAACTGCTTGACGGAAGTTCACCTATATACAGGCCTTGTCTGTAAGATATCTGGAGAACTACTTGACGGAAGTTCACCTATATACAGGCCTTGTCTGTAAGATATCTGGAGAACTACTTGACGGAAGTTCACCTATATACAGGCCTTGTCTGTAAGATATCTGGAGAACTACACTTCCGATCAGCTGAAAGGTTAATGTTAGCGCACCAATGGCGCGCAAACGAAGTGCGCCAACACAAAGGTATAGCGCGCTAATGCCCATGATTATCGGCTGGCCATTGTTCTAACTCTGTTGAATGTAGTCCGTCGACATGACTGGACACAGGCCGCGCGCTATCAGCACGGTCAGACAATGGCTGGAAGCAAGCTGCTTTGTTAGGGAGCGATCGTTCGCGCGACAGAGCTCAAGAAAATCAGTTGGGAGTCCACGTGGCATTAATCGGCACGAATTTTTAAAAGAAAATAGATTTAAGATTTATTTTAATCATAAACACTGCTTGCAAAATGGATTGTAATTTGTGCTTCGTCGGACACCTGCTTTCAAAGTTGACCCAGACTTGCGCATCTCACGGAATAGCTTTCTGGTATTAAAGAATAGGTATTTGTTTATTGGAAGTTTCATCTTACGGCCGCTTCTCATACAGATGCGCAAGTTCAAGTCATTCATTTTTATATATTCAAAATTCTTGCAAATTGTGTTAATTTTGACCATTCAAGAGTAAATGCCCGGGATTTTACTACCGGATTATGCAGTGTATAAAAGAGAATGGTAAAACGAACAGTGGACCCACATTATTTATAGCTGAAGTCCATCCCCGACATCAAAACCAACATTTCAAATGTGTTAATGTATACTTCCTGTCGAACAGTATAACGGATGTTATATTGTCAGCAAGAAAACAACACTGTAAAGATTAATCATCTCGTTAAGTTTGGCGTAAACAAGTGGAGAATATAAACATAACAGTGCATTCTCTCCCTGACGGGGTAAAGCGATATCCCGCTTTCGTCCAACAAAATGCGCGTCTGTGTCTCATTTGAAAAGAAATGAAATGGCATTAACTTATTGTTTATGTAGAAATCTCTGTTATTGTTTCTTTTTTGTTGGAACGATGAATGCGTGGGCCATAAATGTTAATTCTTAATTTCTCATCAGAAGTTTCGTGTGCAACCTTTAACAGTCGGGCGGTAACGAATAAAGAGCATATACAATTGGAGTATTTGTCATTCTCTGTAAGGGGCTAATTGATCTTTTGAGTTTCTGTGTATATTTTGGTTAGGCGGTTGTAACAAGACAAGCCAAAGAGACAACTAGTCTGACCGAGCACTGCATGTTGCCCCGATTATGACCTCGACTCGCCCGCGTGTCTGAATTTATACGAAGCTGTATTCATTTGAAATGTTACGTTCAACCGTTTTACTGACCGTTCTGAAAGAGGAGGCGGCCTTCGCAATTTGCACACACCAACGTTTTATGAATTCTGATAATATATTTATCTTTGGGGAAACTTTTGGTAATGAAGATTATTCGTAGTCTCAACCGAATGTTCACAAGACGGCCGAGTTTCCTCGAGCTCAAACAAAAAATAATAGATAATCATTTACAGCATTCTTATAAATATTCTATATATTTTTTTAATTACTTAGCCAGTAATTTAAACTGTAGAATAGATGGTGCATCCCCGACATCAAAACCAACATTTCAAATGTGTTAATGTATACTTCCTGTCGAACAGTATAACGGATGTTATATTGTCAGCAAGAAAACAACACTGTAAAGATTAATAATCTCATTAATTTTGGCGTAAACAAGTGGAGAATATAAACATAACAGTGCATTCTCTCTCGGACGGGGTAAAGCGATATCCCGCTTTCGTCCAACAAAATGCGCGTCTGTGTCTCATTTGAAAAGAAATGAAATGGCAGAGTGGAAGACGGCCGAGTTTCCTTGGAGCGCAAACAAAAAATAATAGATAATCATTTACAGCATTCTTATTGAAGTCAAATATTCTATATATTTGTTTAATTACTTAGCCAGTAATTTAAACTGTAGAATAGATTGTGTTTTTGCCGTACACCGCTAGAGGGGAACTCTTTGAAAACAATTCAGTGTTAAGCCGCGAAGACTGTTAGCGCGCAATCAGCCAACGGGGAGCCTTTGTTTACCGCCGACATGCTCACAATGGTTCAGTGGTTTGACCGGACTATATTCTACCGGCACGTGGAGGCAACGGTCACATCATGGTGGGGTGTAATAAGTCATGGTGATTAGGCCAGCTCGTTGGCGCGCTAACGGCGCGTAAACACTGTTCACTAATTGGAAGTTTAAGCTGATCGGAAGTGTACTTGACGGAAGTTCACCAAACTTGGATGGAAGCTTTATTGGAATAGCACTCTCATCTGATTAGGTTTTGGTTTGTGTGTGCGTTCGTCCATGTTCAGTGTCCATCCGTTTGTCTATGTACTTTGTCTATGTATGAATTTCACCAAATTTGGATGGAAGGTTCATTGAGATAGCCCCTTCATTTGATTAGGTTTGGGTGTGTGTGTGTGCATTTATCCATGTCTATCGTCTGTCCGTCCATCTAATTGTTCATACAAACTTTGTCTGCAAGATATCTGGAGAACTACTCAACAGAATTTCACCAAACTGGGATGGAAGTTTCATTGGAATAGCCCCTCATCCGATTAGGCTTTGATGTGTGTATGCGCGACCGTTCGTTCGTGTCCATCCGTCCGTCCATCTACTTGTACATGTATATTCAAACCTTGTCTGCAAGATATCTGGAGAACTACCCCACAGAATTTTGCCAAACTTGGGTGGAAGCTTCATTGCAATGGGCTCATCTGATTAGGTTTCGGTATGCATGCATGCGTTCGTCTGGGTATGTTGTCTGTCTGCCTGTCCATCTACTTACACATGTATAGACAGGCCTTGTCTGTAAGATATCTGCAGAACTACTGGACGGAATTTCCCCGAACTTGGATGGAAGCTTCATCGTGATGGCCTCTGGTGAACTTCACCAGACTTGGATGGAATCTTTATGCCCCCCCTCTCTAACTGGAGGGGAGGGGCATATAGCGATCGCTTTGTCCGTCCGTCTGTCCGTCCGAATTTCTTGTCCGCGCGATATCTCGGTTAATAATTGATGGACAGGTTTTTTCCGAGTTCCGGTATCATTTTCAAGAGTTATGGCCCTTTTTCTGAAATCTCTGAATGGGACTTGTCTGGGCTGAATCTTGGTTAATATTGTATGAACAAGTATGAAATTTGCATGACATGTGTTCAGTGCCCCACAGTTGTGCAGCTTAAAGTTTCTCCCCGTTTCGCCTATATTTTCAAGAGTTATGGCCCTTTGTTCCTGAAATCTCCGTGAATTGGGACTTGTCCGGGCTGGATCTTGGTTACTATTGTATGGACAATTATGAAATTTGCAGGGTATGTGGTCAGTGCCCTGTAGTTGTGCAGCGTGAAGTTTCTCTTATGCCCCCGCTCTAACTAGAGGGGGAGGGGGCATATAGCGATCGCTTTGTCCGCCCGTCTGTCCATCTGACTCTGTCGGGGCGTCCATCCGTCCGTCCGAATTTCTTGTCCAGGCAATATCTCGGTTAATATTTGATGGACAGGATTGAAACTTGCATGGAATGTGGCCAGTGGCTCATAGTTGTGCAGCGTAGAGTTTTTTTCTGAGTTCCGGTATAATTTTCAAGAGTTATGGTCCTTTTTCTGAAATCTCTGTGAATGGGACTTGTCCGGGCTGGATTTTGGTTAATATTGCATGGACAAGTATGAAATTTGCATGATATGTGGTCAGTGCCCCACATTTGTGCAGCGTAAAGTTTCTCCACGTTTCGCTTATATTTTCAAGAGTTATGACCCTTTGTTCCTGAATTCTCCGTGAATTGGGACTTGTCCGGGCTGGATCTCGGGTAATATTGTATGGACAATTATGAAATTTGCAGGATGTGTGGTCAGTGCCCTGTAGTTGTGCAGCGTGAAGTTTCTCCGTGTTTCGCATATATTTTCAAGAGTTATGGCCCTTTTTTCTTCAAATCTTTGTGAATTGGAACTTGTCCGGGCTGGATCTCGGTTAATATTGTATGAACAATTATGAAATTTGCAGGATATGTAGTCAGTGCCATGTAGTTGTGCAGCGTGAAGTTTCTCCACATTTCGCTTATATTTTCAAGAGTTATGGCCCTTTTTTCTTCAAATCTTTGTGAATTGGGATTTGTTGGGCTCGATCTCGGTTTATATTGTATGAACAAGTACGAAATTTGCATGATATGTGGTCAGTGACCCGTAGATGTGCAGCGTTAAGTTCTCTGTTTTCGGTTATATTTTCAAGAGTTATGGCCCTTTGTTTAACCTAAGTGAATGGGATATATTCATTTGTCCAAGCTGGATCTCATTCCATAACCGATTTGAACCAGGAAAATGGCTATATTATATGTCATTCTAAAATCCAAGGGAACAACATAGGTCCTAAAGTATGAAATTGCCCCAGAAACAGTGAATTGGGTGCAAAATTCAAATTTCACTGATCGCTTCATAATTTCACCACAATATACTCCCAAGGAATGTAGGTCTCCTGACCAGGTCACATTTTCGGATTTGGCGAAAGCCCTGGTGACCATCTTGCATCGAAGCATCGTATTATCACTTGTTGCTTGACACTTGGAATATGTATTATGTCAGGCATGGCAAAAAAGTGACTGAAACAGAATTTTTATAATTATCCAAATTAGGCCTCCACCAACCAATAAAGCAAAGAACAATGGCGGGGCAGTGTCGGATTAAAGTGGAAGGGGGGGGGGGGGCATACGATTGAGCAATCTCTGATTGCTTCCTTCCTGTGTTATTCTGAAATTTGAAGGCAATCTGTTCAGGATCAAAGACATTTGCGTACACTTCGCCATCCAGAAGATGGCTTGCGAATCGTGTGTCTCCATTATCGCGGAGCGATATCCAGTACTTTACCGGATTCTGTTCGGCCTTTATCCGGCGGAGAACAGACCCGAGAAATCTGATCAATTACAAGTTTTTATACCACTTCTGAAACAGATATTGCCTGGGCTTACACAATATATAGGTATGTATAACTTTCGTATCATCCAAGAGGTGTGGTGGATCTGGAATTTTGAACAACTAGTTCATCATATGACTCAAAAATGGCGAGTTACGTTAGGGTTACGTCGGTAGACTTTAGCTGATTGGCTGACAAAGTCAAGTGGTATTGATTTATGGAAATTCCCTCCTGCAGTTGCCGAAAGTAGGCTGAACATGGATACACACGATCCCCGGGTCAGTCTTGCCGCATATACATGTAGATGACCGAGATGGTTACAGGTTGGATCAAAGAAAATCTCCAACACCTCACATGTGTTTTTTTTTTTTCCTTTTTTTTTTCCAAAGCACAATGACGTTGGGCTTGTAATGTTGTAACATTGTGACTAGGCACTATGAAAATAACATGTGAGGTATTGGAGGTTTGTTTTGATTCTGAATAAATTTCCTTCAAATTTCAGAATAAAAATGCACAAATTACATAGAGATACTGTGGGGAATTTCACTTCTGTGTCACGGTGTTGTTGTTGTTGTTATGCTGTGTTGTTGTTGTTGCGCCATACTGTTGTTGTGCGCCATGGATGTTTCCAGAAATCGTGACCTAGTCAGTTACAAATAAATATGTTATGTCATAGCATTGTAATATCTATCGAAGTTTCTGGAGTAATAGTTGACTGAGTTTGATTTGTTTGTGAGTCCGATGGAAATTTCCAGACTTGTGTTCACTGCGTAGTTACGGTTGTTGCCTGGGAAACGGAGAGACTATAAATATTGTGACATTCGGTGATCGGGGAGAGATTTTCAAACTGGTATTTGGGTGCATTAGAGTCATACCTTTGATACGGATTACTGGACTGGTTTCCTGTGAACGGACTTTGGCTGCCTTTGGTTATATATCCATCCGCAAGCGACGGATACTGCAAGGACATACCGTGATCTCAGAGCAGTGTTAAATTACGGACTTGGAACACGGACTTGGAAGTTATATGTGCACGTCAGCCCAGACGTTTAAGGATACACTGGTATAGCATTGAACAGTAAGACTGTACAGAGGACATTTGTTTGTTGTGTTACATGTAGCCTTACTTAATTTGTATTTGATTTTAGTGTTGTTAATAAATATTTTTGATTGTTAATCCTTGGCTTCACAAACGTTTTCTGTTGTGTTTTTGCTGGTATTATATATGACGTAACATCTGAGATGAACTGGCTCCGATATTTAGCTGAAAATCCCATCCCATCACGATACAGCTCGGTAACTCTAGCCGGTTGTAGTTATTTCTTTCATCCCATGGGCCATGTGTAAAACGGGTTGAATTGTGAATAATATTGTGAATACTTTTTTAATAATAATTGGTTGTTTCACGTTAACATCAACTGCTTGACAGGATATGGGGCAACAGATAAACAGAGGATAAATGGACAAAAGACCCGCCCGACACTTATTTTCAGGCCAGGGCAATAAGATCACAACTGTACATGTTTTTTTCCCCCTGTAGATATGTGGATACCTTGTCACTTTTTACCCCTCAGCCCATAGGGCTGTGGGGTCTTGTCGTTGCCATGTACGTATGTCCGTCCGTCCGTCCGTCCTAGCGTCCGTCCATCCATCCGTCAACATGTTCTTGTCCGCTGAATATCTGCAGATCTATGAAGTTGAGCCTGACCAAACTTTGGTGAGAGCTTCCTGAATGTTGACTGATAAAATGATTAGATTTACAGATGGCTATGATGATTTCATGATTTTTAATTTTTTTTTTATTATTTATTGATGGCTCAGCTTTTGCACTGTTATCTATGCCCATCAACATGCTCTTGTCCGCTGAATATCTGCAGATCTATCAAGTCGGGCCTGACAAAACTTTGGTGAGAGGTTCCTGAATGTTGACTGATGAAATGATTAGATTTACAGATGGCTATGATGATTTCATGATTTTTAATTTATTTTTTTATTATTATTTATTGATGGCTTAGATTTTGCACTGTTATCTATGCCCATCGGGAACCCTTGGTTGCATGTTTCAGTGTGAATTTTAAAGGTTCCCAGCTAAAAGAAAGCCTGGTCCATTCAAGATTCTCATTCAATGAAGGACAACATTTTTCTTTAAATTAATTTTGCTATTGAATCATTCTATTCTACATCATATGATTTATCCTAAAACTTTTGCATGAACCATATTTGTGTCCACACATACAACATAATGCTTCAATTTTTGTCACCAAACATGTTACGGTACCTTGGAAATTATTTAAAACGAGTGATTAGGAGAACCCATTTTTAGCCTGACTCTGGGCAATTTTGAGTTTGCATACATGGAGCTTATGCCCCCGCCCCGCCCCCCCCCCGCCAAATAATGATAAGGGTGGGCCTGTGTCAATCAGAGTGTTTACTTGTTATCACACTTGTGCACTACATAAGTTGCCACTGATAGAGCTACACTTTCTTGCATGCTGTAATCCCAGCACACCACTCGCGTGAAACCGAAGTCTGTTATATACGGTATCCAAGGATTTTTTGCAGATTCCGATCCCAAACTCCCAGTTCCTTAATTCATTATTGAGGGTCCAATTTTTTCAAATGAATTTTGGCACAAAGAGCCTGTGATAATCACAACACAGAGGTTTATTAACATGAAATTCAATACACAGCTATGCAATCAGATCGATATTGAGGCTCCCAGAAGCTTTTCTAAGAGTATTTCCTTCAGAAATCCTTTCAAATTGAACAACACTTTCGTTTTTTGTTTCATTTGAGTTTTGGGCGCCCATATGTTTTTTCTGAAACTAAATTGGCTCTAGATGCAGCCCTGATCCTACTTGACTGAAAAAAAACAGGCTGAGGGGTCCACGCACCTTTTAGGTGCTTGCCTGCAATTCATGTTTATTATTATTTATTGATGGCTTAGCTTTTGCACTGTTATCTATGCCCATCGGGAACCCTTGGTTGCATGTTTTAGTGTGAATTTTAAAGGTTCCCTGATAAAGAAAGCCTGGTCCATTCAAGTTTCTCATTCAATGAAGGACAACATTTTTCTTTAATTTTGCTATTAAATCATTCTATTCTACATCATATGATTTATCCTAAAACTTTTGCATGAACCATATTTGTGTCCACACATTCAACTGGTACAACATAATGCTTCAATTTTTGTCACCAAACATGTTACTGTACCTTGGAAATTATTTAAAACGAGTGATTAGGAGAACCCATTTTTAGCCTGACTCTGGGCAATTTTGAACCAGTTTGCATACATGGAGCTTATGCCCCCCCCCCCCCCCCCCCCCGCCAAGTAATGATAAGGGTGGGCCTGTGTCAATCAGAGTGTTTACTTGTTATCACACTAGTGCACTACATAAGTTGCCACTGATAGAGCTACACTTTCTTGCATGCTGTAATCCCAGCACACCAATCATGTGAAACCGAAGTCTGTTATATACGGTATCCAAGGATTTTTTTGCAGATTCCGATCCCAAACTCCCAGTTCCTTTTGTTAATTCATTATTGAGGGTCCAATTTTTAGCCCACCATCACCAGATGGTGGGCTGTTCAAATCACTTTTCGTCCGTCGTCCGTCCGTCAGTCAGTAAGTCCGTCCATAAACAATTCTTGTTATCGCCATTTCTCAGGAACTACTTTATGGATCTTTCTCAAATTTGGTACACAGGTTCCCCTAGGGGTCTAGTTGTGCCAAATACCTTTTTTGGTCCAATTCGAAAATCCAATATGGCCACCAGGCAGCTATCTTGGATTTCCCCATGAAACCTTGTTATCGCGATTTCTCAGGAACTACTGCGTGGATCTTCTCAAATTTGGTACACAGGTTCCTCTTGGGGTCTAGTTGTGCAAGAAACCTGTTTTGGTCCGATTCGAAAATCCAATATGGCCACCAGGCAACCATCTTGGATTTCCCCATGAAACCTTGTTATCGCGATTTCTCAAAAACTACTGCATGGAACTTTCTCAAATTTGGTACACAGGTTCCCCTTGGGGTCTAGTTGTGCAAGAAACCTCTTTTGGTCCGATTCGAAAATCCAATATGGCCACCAGGCAGCCATCTTGGATTTCCCCATGAAACCTTGTTGTCGCGATTTCTGAGGAACTGCTGCATGGATCTTTCTCAAATTTGGTACACAGGTTTCCCTTGGGGTCTAGTTGTGAAAGATATTTTTTTGGTCCAATTCGAAAATCCAGTATGGCAACCAGGCAGCCATCTTGGATTTCCCCAGGAAACTTTATCGTCATTGCTCCGGAACTACTGCATGGAACTTTCTCAAATTTGGTACACGGGTTCCCCTTAGGGTCTAGTTGTGCAAGATACCTTTTTCGGTCCGAATTGAAATCCAATTATATGGCCACAAGGCAGCCATCTTGGATTTCTCCATGAAACCTTGTTATCGCGATTTCTCCGGAACTACTGCATGGATCCTTCTAAAATTTGGTACACAGATTCCCCTTGGGGTCTAGTTGTGCAAGATACCTTTTTCGGTCCGATTCGAAAAACCAATATGGCCACCAGGCAGCCATATTGCATTTCCCCATTAAACTATCATAATTTCTCAAGAAGTACTGCATGGATCTTTCTCAAATTTGGTACACCAGTTCCCCTTGGAATCTAGTTGTGCAAGATACCTTTCCTGGTACGATTTGAAGATCCAGTATGGCCACCAGGCAGCCATCTTGGATTTCCCCAGGAAACTTTATCGTCATTTCTCGGGAACTACTGCATGGATCTTTCTCAATTTTGGTAAACAGGTTCCCCTTAGGGTCTCGATATGCAAGATGCTTTTTTCGGTCCGAATCGAAAATCCAATATGGTCACCAGGCGGCCATCTTAGACTTCCCCATGAAATGTTGTTATCATGATGTACTGCCTGGATCTTTCTGAAATTTGATACACAGCTTCCCCTTGTGATCCAATTGTGCAAGATACCTTTGCTGGTCCGATCCCAAAATCCAATATGTCCATCAGGCAGCCATCTTGGATTTCCCCATGAAACTTTGTTATTGCGATTTCTCTTGAACTACTGCATGGATCTTTGTTAAATTTGGTACACATGTTCACCTTGCCGTCTAGTTGTGCAAGATATCTTTTCTGGTCCGATTCGAAAATTCAATATGGCCAACAGGCTTTCATCTTGGATTTCCCATGCAAATTTGTTATCGTGATTTCTCAGGAAGTACTGCATGGATCTTTTTCAAATTTGGTACACAGGTTCCCCTTATGGTCTAGTTGTGCAAGATACCTTTTTCGGTCCGAATCGAAAATCCAATATGGCCACAAGGCGGCCATCTTAAATTTCGCCTTGGAACATTGTTACCGTGAATTCTCAGGAAATATTTCATGGATCTTTCTGGAATTTGGCACACAGGTCCCACATGGGGCCTAGTAGTGCAAGATACCTTTTTTGGTCCGATTCGAAAATCCAAGTTACGCTTCAAATTAATTCGATATTCTCGAGTTGTGACGTTGCATCACAAGAGTCGGCGGGTCAAACGGTGGGGCATATTCTATATATTGACTATAGAGAATATCCATACCTTCACCTTCCATATATTATAGTTTTAGTGATTTATTCTACCGGTTCTTGTTGTTTTATTATTTTATAATCAGGGGTCACAAAAAATTTTTCCAGTTGGTCGCCATTTGTCGAGTGAGGCTAAAAATCTACTCGCCACATTGGCGACCTAATGTTTTATTCACTCGCCAATCCCTAGCGACCTTTCAATGTAATAAAGTGACAGACGAATCAGTCTTTCCAACAACATGATAATCCAGTGTTAGTTTGAAAAATAGAAGAGAAAAAAAAAATATTGCAGTGTACCCTCAAAATTTTGCGCGAAGGAAACGATCATTTGTGTGTCGGTTACGCAAATCCGAAATGGCTTGAATGAAAAGTCGGGTCAGGTGAAACAAAAGTTCCAAAATCTTCTCTGCAAACTTTTACCACATGACTTTTGTCTTTCAGCATATAAATTTACTGAGCTGGTTTTACTTGACTACAATTGTTTTAGAAGCGACACTGAAGTCAAAACGCACATGTCGTGCTTCAGGCATACCATCGCATTCTTGACCTTGAACTTGCAAATTCTCGCCAAGATTGTTTCATAGAATTTGTTTACTATAATTTTTACTATGATGATTTCATTGGCTGAGAACGGTCAGCGGGTCGTGGATTAACTTTTCTAGGGCGAGCACGTGATCTTATTGTGTCACGCCTGTGCATGATTTCAAGAGCACGGATATTACATCAGACCACGTGGTCTCTATAAATAGACTAGGCTTCCCCATATCTGTATCATCGGCATTATTCTGCCTGATAAACTAGACACAAAAATACTTTGGCGACTAAACACTTCATTGACCAAAAATTCACTCGCCACTTTGCCGAGTTACTCTATTTTTTAATCGACACATTGGCGAGTGACTGGAAAATTCAGTAGCCAGTTGTCATTTTTTAGTCGCCATTGGCGAGTTGTCAACCAGGTTTTGTGAGCACTGATAATGCTTTACTTTCCCTGTTTTAGTTTACTGTTATCTTACTTGTGTCTTGTCCAATGTACATATGTATTACTTGTCCATCTATGTTATATGTCAGGACCTCCTGGAAGAGCAGGCTTGGCCTGAAGGAGTATTCCTGGTTAAATATTGGTCAAATAAATAAAATAAATAAATAAAGGAGTACAAATAATTCGGAATTAAAATGTATTTCTTCAAATTTTAAATCAGCTTTCTTTAGTCCATGCAGTAGCAAGTGAACTGCTCCACCCTTTCGTCTGCTGGCGGGTCGGCTACATGAAGGGACGTCACTCTTGTGACGCAATGTCACAACTCGACAACTGTACTGCATGTTTCGATCCAATGGAGATAATCAGGATTCAGGAACTTGCGAAGTTTCAACATTACTGCGCGGACCAGATCCCTTGAGTATGAAGTATTGTACCATCTTAGGGCTGGTCCAGAAAAACATATGTACCCCCCCGGAAGGCACTTCTGTTAGCACCCACCCACCATCATATTTGATTTTTCAGTTTTTGTAACCACCCACAACAGCAGAAAAAGGATTCATAGACCCACCAATAACCTATAATTTTTCTCGAAGCTGGAGACCACCCACCCACATTTTTTTATGAGAAACCCGGAGACCACACACCCACAATTTTTTTTATGAAAATTAAAACCTGAGACAACCCACCCACATGTTTTAAATGATCCCCTGCAAGGTTTCCCGACTTTCGGACGTCCGCTTCAGCCATCTCCGCGGTTATGTGACGAAGGGAGATAACTCGTGGCGACACTCCCAGTAGTTTCGTTTTCTCCGGTGAGACGGGCACTTATCTTTACCTGCTTTCAGTGGACAGAGATTGCCGAAAAATCTCCATTCATAGAGAATTCACTGCCACTTGACAAAGATCTTCGTAACGTGGTATTTCATTGGATGAAATATCTTTGACATGGACGCCTGTCCAATGAAAAAGCACGGTATTCAAGATCACCTTTGTGTGGAGTCACAGTGCGCCAGTTAAGAACAACAACGACCACAAACGTTGGTCGCGAAC
>JAVTVY010044375.1:0-20166 GCA_036873755.1 Hanleya hanleyi | reverse complement strand
TCAAACCGCTATGTGTATTTAAATGTTCGAAACACAATTGAAAGACCGCTTTAGCAACAATATACCAATGATTATTAGTACCTATACCTTCTGGCTTGCGCTATCAAGAAACTGTGAAGTCGGGTCGCACCCAGTAAGGCTGTGGAAATGGGGTAATGCCAAGGATTTGACTAACCGAGATCGGATAAAATGGTATCGACTGAATGTCGCAATATTTTGAAGTCCACCAAGAGTTCCGATAGACCGAGCGTCTCCAAAGACCGGACATCGCTGTCCATCGTGCGAACATAGGCTGCTGTATGACCCTCCTCCGTGGCATGTGCTAGATGCAGGAGGACCCTGGTGTACGCCTCGGAATGGTTGCACGGTTGAAGTATGGTGAGGCCACAACGCCTGTTGAAGAACACGGACTCAAAACGGGTACACAGAAGGAGCTTTCCGCTCATGTCAGTCTTGGAGATCTGTGTGCTGATGAATGAGAACAGCTCCTTTTTGTTAACATTTTTTAAGAAGCCGCTGATCCATTCATACTTCGGGGTTCAGGAAAAAGTATCGTGGCATTCCAGTCCAAACCATCTGTTCCGATCTTGGTCCGTCAAAATCCGTGGCACTACCTCTCTTTCACCGCTTAACGGGGTGCAAGACGACTTCACAGTTTTTTCCTGGATGTGCCAAAAAGGCCGCCTGGGCAGCCTGTACAAGCATATCGGACGCCACCGACCCCTTAGTGGCTCTCACGCATGACCCTGACACTCGAGTCCGTGCATATGGAGCTTATAGAACGCTTCATCGTACTAATGTACAGCAAGGGATGTGGTGCAGCCGGTGTCAATGAGGCCAAGCATCACCTCTTCACTACTGCAACCAGATCGCTGGAAAACATCCCACCTCCCAAGCCGCGCTTTTGCAGCATGTGAAGCGAGTGCTGCTGCAAGCCAGTTTCTACTGGAGCCGCTTCACTCCAACAGGAAATCCCTGACTTCAGTGATTGGAGCTGACACAAAGATTGCACCAGTACATGGCAACCGCTATGGACCACTCTCAGCGACACTTCTATGGCATATGCCATTCTCATGCACTGAGGCTGACTCAAGGCATGCACGGGAAGGTGCTAATGCAACTGTGCCGATGTCCGATACACGACACTCTGCAAATGCGAAGGCGGGTGATGACAAGTATTATTTAGTGCTGGCATCATAGAGCGCAAGCCAGAAGGCATAGGTAGTAAAAGTAATCATTGGTATACTGTTGCTTAAGCGGTCTTTGTTTTGTATTTTGAACATTTAAATGCACGAATCGGAATAGCTATAGCATTTTGCCAGCAGATGTCATCTCCGAAGTATTTTAGTAACATTTGTTCCTGAATAATCTTGGTTCGATTGTTTTTAGCAGCAACTGTTGATCTTTGACCTTTAATTCTCAAATGAGGTGACCATGACCTAAAAATCGTCAAAATAAGGTCAGAATCTAATTCTCCGATGCCACAAAGCCCTATGGTATTATTTCTGATTCTAGCCCTTTTGGTGTTTCCTATAATTGACCTCCGGTTGATCTCTGTTTCGGGTGAATTCTGTCGTGAACCTCACATGCAATATTGCCTCGAATTGTCAAAATATGGCCAGATTCGGGTTATTCAACCCCGAAAATCGATAAAATGAGTTAGTTTGTATATCTCGACTAAAAACCACTAAAAATGAGGAATTTGACCCCAAAATGACCTTTAGGGTGATCTTAACATCAAATCGTTGAAATAAGATCAGAATCAGATTCCCCGACACCGATAACCACTAAAAAGTTGTATTATTCATGATTCTAGCCATTGTATTGTTTTAAATACGATTGAGCTCTAACCCGGGTGGCGGCCATAATGAATTTCGCCAATATGGCGGCCCCAGGGGGCGACTACCTTGGCGCCCGTCAAAAATCGAAAAGGTATTGTATGGGCGACATATGGGCCAAATTTGGTGCTTTTGGAAGAATCTGAACCAAACAGTCCCTTTTATGCCTTAACATCCCGGACTATAACAGGTGTTTGTCAAGTTAAATAGCTAGGGGTATAGTTAGCCCGAAATCATCGGCTGAGGAGTCTATTTTTTAGCCAGGACTCTTTAGCCCGAATCACTCATAGGGCCCGAAATGGAAAGAACTACATGTAAATAAGACGCCAGTCGCTCGAGATCTTAAACTGCACACGGCGTGGGGAATTGAGGCACGAAAAGCATTTTATCGAATAAATAATATAATTTGGCATCTCCAGCTATATGACAACCACCTAATGACTCCTTTAATTAGATGGATTTCTTTGACCATGTACCATCTCTCATGACTTTTTTGATGCTGACAAAATGTGATCAAGTGCGTGGAAAAAACATGGTTTTCCCGTTTTGGGGTCTTTTTGACATGTTGAAAGAATACATTCTCCCAACGCCAGAGTTTGTAACATCCAAACCGTCGGTAAACAAGACTCTGACTTCACCCCTATACCAATCCCTAGCGCGCAGCCGCATTTTGTCTTTTCCGCTGATTCAATGAGAGAGCGTGTTATATTTCCCGACTGACTACGTCATCATAGCTGATAACCGCGTGGAGACGGGCGGTCATATTGTAAACAACATTTGACGGGCGAGCATTCCGATTCACGCTGAGAGTTATTGTAAGCATTAATTGATAATAAGCATTGAAAGACTCAAGCATGTAGTATCTGTGACCGGACAATCAAGAAGCGTACGTCTTTCAGAAAATTGTTGTATCGAATGGTATCTGTGGTTCATGTCGCCGGTCTTGAACTCAGTGAGTAAGGGTAACACAACACAAATCAAAGTCAACACAAAATATAATATTGAAAAATTACCCAGCCAAAATTACTCATCTGAACTTCAGCGAGGTATATATTATTATGTATTTATGTGCAACAATTAAGTAATAAAAACAATCAGTGAAGGAGGTGAACGAGAAATATGCATCGGAACACATCATTGGCCTAATTTCCTCACAGTACTAAATATGAAATAATAAGATATCTGCAGTTAAATATGTTTCCCTGGTTAGAACCATAAACGATATTAAAGGTGAAATGCAAAGGTGATAAAAGTAAGAAAAAGGCATTTCCCTTTCCATTTTATGGTGATAATAAATTATACAGCCATCAATGAACGAAATCTGGTGATAAGTTTTATTTTTTAAAGAGAAATAAAACACGTGTATGATCAGCGGCTTGAAAACAGTGAATCGCTTATCTCCCCTTGATTCGGAGCTTTTCCACCAGAAGCTGTGACGTCAAAGTTGAACCATACTAAAAAAATGGCGGCTAACATGAAAGTAGACAGCGACAGCGGTGCGGAGGAATTTTCTTACACTTCTTCCTCTTCTTCTGAAGAGGAATTCACGGCAATGGTTAGTGCAGGGGTGCCCCTGCCTACAAACACGAACCTAGTGTGAACAAAGAACCAGCAGACAACGATAGGATCAGCAACACTGCAGGGGCCGTGGGCGACACTCATACCGAGAGAATCGGAAATACAGATTGGTAAATTCTGACTTTTTCCTTTATCCCCCGTGGCAAATGATGACCAACATTTTAGTGCGTTTCAGTGAACGTGAATGACACAAGCAAGGGCTTCGTGAGCAATAACCTAGTTTATCTATGTGAGCTATTTCCATACAATGCAATGCAGCTACATCATGTTGTGCAGACTGTGCTGGTTCCACTGCTACGTCACGTATCGCAGCGCCCCCAAGAGGAGGTAATCATGTACGGATCAAAATTTCGTAAATAATACAGCGTTACACTTTTTAGTTTTTAACTCTATTAGGCTTAAGCAAATGTTTTAAAACTGAAATGAAATTAATATACACATTATTTATCTAATCTTACTGCAAATATCAAGTGATTTAGACAAACCATTGCATTTCACCTTCAAGATTTTGTCTGAAAATAACGGATTTCAGTTTGGCAACTGTGCAACTGTGAATTAATTTACTAATTGATTCAACTTTTTTTTTCAAATGGCAATTTTTTTTATCAAACTAACCTATTTAAATTTGCTCAAACTTAAAAATGTTTATCAAATAATTTGACTTTGAATCAAAAAATAACAATAACAGTATTATCACAAATTTCAGTATTTTAAAAAATTTCCAGTATTTAAAACTTATATTATAATTATTATTATTTTATTATTATAATTTACCTGTTTATAAACTTACCATCGAATCACCGCATGAGCATCGTCGACGACAATAGCCGCCGTGGTCTTTCGCGGAGAATCGCGGTTCTCTTTCTTGTTTAACAGTAATTCAAGGCTTGAGAATACAAATGAATAAGGTCCCTCCTGTAGTATACTCTGTCGCAATCGCCAGGTCCAAGATATGTGGCAGTAGATCCCAGGGCTCGAACTACATTTAGTTGCTCGTTCATGATTGAAGTTAAACAGATTACAAATACCAGTCCGGTTTTTTAGACAGGACGCCCTCAAAGATTTGCCGCTGATCGCTCTCGTCGGTATACAACGCCTATGCTGATTGGCTCGCCGGAGTTACGCTGAGCTGAGGAGGGGTGGCTTAATGTCACTCTCTAAGGTCTGAGTAACAATTACATTTGTTGTCGAACGTTCGGCACAAACCACCCAAAGAAAACTGTTGATCGCTTCAATTAGCTTTAGTGGTGTAGTCTATTGTTTCAGCGAATCATATCGTTGTGTGAGCAGTCAGTAACTCTCTGTACTAAATGTTCAAATACCACCTCCTTGGTTGATATTGGAAGAAAGGGCTGATGCAATAGCAGGCCATGACAGCTGTGTTTGCACTACTTAAAAGTACATTAACCCAACCTGGCCCGCTGAAACTTCGTGACTTTATAGCTTATCTTATTGGGGTCATGTTGAGCCTATTTGCATAATCCCCCGAGCAGAGGAGCATGGGTAAATTCAAGATGGCGGCCACGTGGGGTACCAGAAAAGTGATGTTTTTGTCATATTTCTTCAAAATTTCTGCTTTTCCACAATGAAAAGTGGGCAAAAACTATTTACTTCATATCATATTAATATTTGCTAATTTTTCATGCAGTTTTTGTGGAGAAATTGCAAAAATAAAAAATTCGGAAAATCTGACCGAAAAATCGACCAAAAAATTCCGTTTTTGAAAATGACGTCACTGTGACGTCATCAAAGCGACCATCTTGGATTTTTTTACATTTTCTGGTAGAGCTTGGCCCAAGAGTATAGTGTAAAAAGTTTCAGCCCCCTAGCTCAAGGGGTAAGAGAAATAATTAAGGGGGGGGGGGGGCCATTTCGGCTCCCCCGGGCCTGGACAGGTCCCAAAAAGCTCAGGCCAGATAGGGTTAAGAATTAATCAGCTTTTTTTCTGAACCACTTCGGAAATTACACTAAATTTTTCAAAATTGCGCCGTGTCCATGCCATAAAATGAGAAACGAATGTTCGACTTCGAAGTATGAAAGAGAAGAAATCGGAATGCACTATACTTTTCCTTCATATCTTTCTGTTTAAGGCTTAATTGCATTTCGAAACGAAAATGAATCGCAGACATTTGAGTGGTTACTTATATTCAAAAAATACATACTAAGATTTCGGTAAATGGGTCATAAACTGTGTCATAATTGAACTTAGCCAGTATATCTGAACTGCTGATACTGCGTCAGGGCTGTCAATCAGTAGCAGAGAGAGAGAGAGTGAGAGAGAGAGAGAGAAAACGTTCGTTTTGCATGTGAAAAGCACCGAGTTCGCGAGTTCGATCCCTGGTCAACCTTTGGCTACCTGGAAACAAATTCACAATTAAGGTGAAAGTTAGAATATTCCGTTGCTAATTTAATGTTATATTCATATAAAAATTCTGTAGGTTATCTGTGTCCTGTATCATGTGGGGATAGAGCTCAATGGTAGAGCATTCGCTTCGCATGCGAAGGGCCTCGGGTTCGATCCCCGATATCTCCAGTAAGCAATTTTGAGACTTTTCTCGACTTTTGTACCGTAACTTTACGTAGAGTGTTCTTGCTCGCCGATAGAAACATTAATTTCCTCCAAATTGACAGAAGACTTCGTGAGCTGTAATGACTATTGACTAGCAAAGTTAACTGAATGATAACAGAACATGCACGTAGTCATGCAACTGGGGTTCAGTGGAATTGCATCTAAGCAGCCTTCTTCACACGTAACCACTCCGAGGCTAATCACTGGCGATATTCTTGGCATCGCTCTACAGCCAAAATCATCATTTTGGAGTCCGACTTGCTCACTTCTGCCATGTCCCCAAGAACAGCTACAATAAGAGAGTGAATTGGATACAAATTCTCACAGGGATCACTGTGGTTCTTGTGATTTTTTTTTTTTTTTTTTTGAAAAAATTGCAATCAGTAGGCCTATATTTGTTTGTGGGGTCATATGATTTCTTTTGTTAGTACCTCTGCATCGTTTTCCACCAAACTTTTACTGTTGCGTTTAATTGCTGCTCCTTCGAATTTTCATCAATTTGTTCAGACAGATTTAAAGCTGTAGCTCATTGGTAGAGAGTTTGTTTAGCATATGAAATGTCTCGGTTTCGATACTCGACGTCCAAAACGTTTTCCACTAATGCAAACCGCTAGGTGACATTACCTGCCAACACTCATGTACGACTGAGCACATTCCCTGTGGAATAGAGATTGTAAATATAGGGTTCAGGTCCCGCTATCTTTCATCAAGAATTTCTACGTAAATAAATACATGTAGAAGAGATTTATAGTAAGATATCGATCTACCTCGGCAGGTTGTGGCGGCTCATTTAATGTCACGGAAATCTTCAACTGCTAAGGTTCCAAAACTCTCATAAAGCAGTAAAAGCCTCATAAAGGAGTAGTGGTTGAGGGAATTACAGGCTGAGATCAAATATATTATATACCAACCAATGGCCTTTGTCTCCAGAGATTTTCATTGCCTTAAATATATACTATGTCAAATCTCAGGTAAACCCAAAACCATCACCCTCGACTGAGTTGAAAAGGAAGAATTTTGTGTTACCTTCATGAGTATGTAAATATTACATTCGTTGCCGCAAGTTCGACACAAAAGCATCCAAAGGAAATAATTGGTTGTTGCAATTAACTTTAAATATATTTTCTCATTTCAATCAATCAGATCGTTGACTGGGTAATCAGTAGGTCTCCGTAATAAATGTTCAGATACAACCCCCTTGGTTGATATTGGAAGGACTGAAGCGATAACCGACCATGGCAGCTGTGTTTGCACTTTTAAAACGTACATTAAAAATTAATTATTTGGGTTTTGTTGATTTTCTGAACCACTTTGGGAATTACACTGACATTTTGGAAATTGTGCCGGATCCATGCCGCAGACGGAAAGACAAGTGTCCGACTTCTATACGAATAATAGAGAAGAAATCGGCATGCACTATTCTTTTCCTCTATATCTTTCTGTTTACGGCTTATTTGCATTTCAAATTGAAAATGAATGATATAGATTTAAGTTATTATATTCAAATATATATACTGATATTTTCGTAAATAGGAAATAAAACTGGGTCACAAACAACAAGACCAATCACTTCGTAATATTCTTGGCATCGCCCTTTAGGAAACATCAGTTATGACTGAGATTTGCTATCGTATAAAGAATTCATCAATTTCTCCAGTGTGTGTTTTATTGCAGGAATAAGCCACATGAGTCCTCTTCCAATCACTTATAAGATATACAATACATGAATCAAATCACTGACTGAAATAATACGACTGACTTAACAGACAGCTCTACTCTATTTCTTTTGAAATTTGCCTGTGAAAGGTCTCGGCTACGATAGCCGACATCTCCAGTATTATCCACTGAAGCCAAAGTTTGCTACAATTACCTGTCAACATTCGTGTGCGACCGAGCACATTCCCTGTGGAATAGAGATTTACAAACATATGTGTCAGGTTCTGTTATCTTCCTTATAGAATTATCAGGTCAATAAATACAAGACATTTATTGTAAGACATCGGTCTACCTAGACTCGCTTTGGATTTGGCTGTTCTTTTAGTATCATGGAAATATTCAACACGTATTGCTCCTAACAGCCCACAGAGGAGTAGTGGTTGAGGGGAATTACACGTAGACATCAAATATGATATACGCCAGCCGATAGCTTTCCCCTTCACAGGTTTTCATTGTCTTTTGAATATATTTTTTCTCATGTAAACCCAGAACCATCAATCTCGCTCGAGTTATCTTCATGTCTCGGGTGGGGGGTGGGGGGCTTAATGTCACTCTATTTGGGTCAATCTGATTGAAACAAGACCTAAAAATAACGCTCCCCATCTGACATGTCGCTGGATTTAGATCTGAGTCTAACACTGGAGTTTCCGTGTTCGGACACCTAGCCCACGACAGGTCTAGCTCACGTGCATAAAATACCTCATGTTACGAATTGGGGTCGACAGGCCTACGATAAGAAAAGTAAAACTCACCTTCTCAGATATTTTAGCTTGTTTCGTCAGATCAATACATAGAAACGATGATGATGTTCGATTAACATCGATAGAATTTAGATATATCTATCAATTGTAAGAGACATTTCCTAATGAACGTTACTAGGCAAGAATCACGAGGTCGACCTGCCTCCCCCGCAGCAGCTGTGGTCTGAGCTTGAGGTTGAGGCCCGTTTCATGTCGTGGATTGGGGGCGAAACGCGTACGATAAACGGAAAGTAAAACGCATCTTCTTCAGCTCGTTTCATCAGATGAATATGTTATTCTCTATGAACGATTATGATGTTCGATTAACATAATTTTTTTTAAAAATTTAAGATCTGGTTCTAATCCGATTGTCTCAAGGGTCTGAGAAGTGCATGTAACTATTACATTCGTTGTCGAAATGTCGGCACAAGGCACCCAGCGCTCATCAATTAGGAATTAGACTTGCTCTTACTGCCATGTCAATCAGTATATCCACAAGAACACCTACACTAAGAGAGTGGATTACTGTGGTTCTCGTGATTTTGTTTTAGAAAACAAATCAGTCAGTATATTTGTGTGTGGGGCCATATGATTTCTTGTCAGTGCACCGTGTGTTTCCCTCATAATCTCGAAGTCAATAAATAGAAGACATTTATTGGAAGACATCCATCTACCTCGACACACCTTGGATTTGGCTGCTCTTTTAATAGCATGGAAATATTCAACACGTAATGCTCCTAACAGCCCACAGAGGAGTGGTGGTTGAGGGGAATTACACGTAAAGATCAAATATGACATACGCCAGCCGATAATCCTTCCCTTCATAGGTTCTCATTGCCTTTTATTTTTACTGTGTTAAATCTCAGGTAAACCCAAGACCATCAATCTCACTCGAGTTGAAAATGGAGGATTTCTGTTAACTTCATGTCTCTTAAGGGGAGGGGGGGGGGAGGGCTTGATGTCACTCTCAATGGTCTGAGATGTGCATGTAACTATTACATTCGTTGTCGAAAGTTCGGCAGAAAACACCCCAAGGCAAATCCAGAAATGAATGCTGTACTGTTCTGATATTGGTCATTTTATTTGAATAGCGTTCATTTATGGGCTGTCAAATTTTGTTGTTGTTGTAATAGAAATTACTTTCATCATCAAGTTGTATAGATTCATTTCATATACATCTAATAGATATTAAAGTTGTTTCATACATTATTCAGAAGATACGATAAGTAAACATTGGATTTATTCAGTGTATCATTCAGAAAGAAAGCCTCTGTATATTACACACGTAGATCTATAAAATTCACCGCTGACCCTTAATGAAGAAAATAGTGCCACGAATGGACACCAAACTACTATTTATAAGTGTTCCAAAGGCGTGGCAATTTCACAAATTATAGGTTCAGCAAAATTAAAGCCAAATGAGTAATTGGTGGATGGTAATTCACTAAAAGAAAAGGCTGTGGAGAATTAAACTGTAGATTTAAACTTGCACTTCATTTTTAGCACATGACAGCTCAATCCTCTATGTGGTTATCTCCCCTGCAAAAACATAGTTTAAGTGTATGTAATATGTATGTATATGTCTTTATGTAGATCAAGAAAAACGCTTGAGAAATTCCATTAATATTTTGGAGGTAGAATGGAAAGAAAACATTTCTGAACACAGGGAAATCACCACTGGATTTTATAAACTTATTACAAAAGGTCCATAATAGATAATGTTGGAATTGAATCATGATGAAGATGGACAGAAAAGTGGACGGGACAGACAAACGGACGTCGGCCTGACCAATGAAACGTACAAAAAAACATATACAAGCTACATGTACATGCTATATGATTTTATTGGACAGAAGTCTCGTCGGACTGCCTTCAATAGTTCTCAAGACAGGAGTCTTTCTGAAAAGAGGACGGACGGACTGGCGATAACAATACCCCTGAGCCCTTCGTGAAAATGTCAACTTACCACTTGGGACTGGCCGTGCCATCTGCCCATTGATGTGAACGTGAGAGGAGATCAAGTACAGAGAACGAGATATTTGATAACTTGTACCCGTATATTTCCAACTGGGTCCTTCCTTTAAATAGCAGGACGATATTATGCTACTTATATGCACTAAATTTTGTACAGTTTAATTAGTCATCCACCTTAGGGCCTGTCAACAGTTAGCTTCGCATACATTAAATAAACAATCTGAACTCTAACAAAATCTCTATGATTACTCTGTGATGCTGATAATTATTCCCACTTGAAGTAACTTTGACAATCGCTCCATTTAATATTCCATAAAACGGATTTCATATACCGGGGTTCAATCATAATGTTTTAGTGTTCAAGCTGACAAAGTTCACTAAGGCCGTAAAAAAATAACAGGCAGTCAGTGCATGTGATGTCCAGTAAAATCGCCAAAGGTTCAAACCTACGCACCCCTATGACCGTCTTTGGCATTATTGACATGTGAGTGAACACCGATACATTATGACGTCGCCCTGAGGAGATTTTTAAAGTTATTTGAAGTATGATATCACAGAGTAACTGTGGTTATTTGTTAGAGTTCATATTATATACTATACTAAATAAACTATGCGGAGATAACTTCTAAGTTTTGACAAGTTCCAATGTACACGTCTGATTAAAAAGTATAGTCTTCAGTTATAAATATTTCCCCTTTTATAAGCCTTTATAATGTTAACGACAAACTGGTTACCACCAGAAGCAGAATGCTACTCAGTGAAGGTATCCCAAGTTCCTCCATTGGGTCAAGACCATGCTCGACCTGATAATTGTAATACAAAACTGAAAGTTCAATAAGAATTACAATAGTTTTATTAGTCATACAATAATAATTTGATATTATAAATACCATAATACAATGTTCATGAATTAATATCGATGACTGTGTATTATTAAAGTTGTATATTAAAACTTATTTAACCCTGCATTAAAAACCAGAAATAAAACCTTTCTATTAAAGGTGAAACCCTGGGAAAGCATGGGTGAACAATTATGTGATTTGTATTTCATTTTTAATGCATTTAACGGTGTTCATCAGGAGGAGTAGAGATATATCAAATATCGTTTTTAATAACCACTTACTCATTCATGCCCAAATTCATATGATGAGTTTATTTTTAATTGAAAACAGAATATGCATGTACTACTCTGGCCTTTTTAATTCAGTTTTATATTTTTGATTAATAGGGTCGTTTATTGTTATAAATAATATGCTGGTCGTAATTATATAATCATTTAAATTGAAGTATTACCTCTCCCTTCTTGCCAACTAACGCATTTGGAGTTTCAACAGATATGTTTATATTTTAATTTATTTTACTTTAAAAGTGCATTTGTTATCTTTTTAAAACACAGTATTTATTTTAAAAACAACACATAAGGTATTTATTTTTTATATCCATGTGCCGTTTTAATATTAATTGGTTAATTTTTTAAGCAAACTTAGTAGCCTGGCCTAGGTCATCCAACTTAGGATGGGAGGCCACACATTCAAAATTTGATTGATTGATGCATTTAACCTATAGGTCACCATGGATTTGTAAAAGTTTTTGTGGTACAAATATACACACATCATGGTTTACGAACTGAAATCTCGTGACAAACAAGTATTACTGGCTACATCATTGCGCCACCTGGGACTGGACATGCCATCCGCCCATTGATGTGAACATAAATAGATTAACATAAGCTTGTACAATACTATCCTGAGGTATAGTGAATATCCAATCTAATAGATCCTAATAGACTCTTTCTGATTCCAATCCTTTCAGATCAGACTGGAATTAGTGATCAAACTTATCAGTTTGACAAACGATTACAATAAATATTTCAGTGTATCAAATATAGTATATTCATTTGGTATTTTTGAGAAATGGTACAGGTTGCCAAGGGGGACAGGTCGCAAAATGGTACAGGTTGCCAAGGGGAACGGTCGCAAAATAGTACAGGTCACTTTTACAGACTGGTACAGGTCAGTGTTACAAAGTGGTACTGATATGGTGTCGTCAGTCATAGGGGCAAACTGCTAACACTGAATCCCGAGTGCTAATCCCTAAGCTAATCCCTAAGCTAATCTCAATCCCTATCCTTACATTAATTCTAATCTACCACCATCCTCACCCTTCAGCTGACATGATTGGAACTAACGCTAAAACTAACCCTTCCGCTATAAATATCCATAACCCTAAACTCCATCCTTAGGTGTCTATTCCAAAGCACTGTTCTTCAAGTCAGCAATCGACATCAACAACTCGACAACGACCCCTATGGTGATGTACCATAACATGGCTTATATCTTCTGCGGCACGATGTATTGAGCTGTACGATATCTCATTTTTTTCACAATCCATTCCATAGTGTCAGAAGTATGCACATATGTCCAATGTTCTTTGGGAGAGATTTTAGTATTATGATAAACTAGTAGACCATTAGCTTTCCCCGATGGCAATCCTGTGGGAACTACAAACCGAAGATAAATAAGATCGAACTATTTTGTGTAAGTAAAAAATCCATACCAGAAAATTTTCAATTAAAAGGCGGAAACCACAAAGTTTCAAGCATGAAAGACCTAAGGTTGAAGGTATAAATTATGAGCGGTAACCACAAAACAAAGATTATATCTGGGATTGCTTCACTTTACCTCTTCGGGCTAATACAAAAACTTTCACCACTCAGTTCTGTACCCCCCATGAACCATTCATTTCCATGTTGGTAACCTCCAGGTAACCAATTGGTACTGCACGGAAATGTTAGGCTTGGTACCGTGAAGTCCTAGCTGAACAGTACTGTGTAGTTACCAATCAGTTACCACGTGGCAGTAAATGACAGTAACCGATTTTAACCGATTGGTAGCAACCACGATCCCGAATTTGCAGCACTGTACAGTTCCGACTTGAAGGCTACTGGTCAGTTAATGATTTGTAACCAATAGGCTATACCATAACTGAAACGTATGGCAACTGATTGGTGAGCATTTGGCAATGCCCACTGTTTATTGATAGGTAACCAACTTGACAACTGAACGGTACCAAAGGAGACCCTCCCTACCACTACCATACAGTCATCAAGAGGTATTGTAGGTAAACAGAAATGGGTTGGTAGCCATTTAGTAACTGAGCAGTAACAAATCAAGATATACTGATGCGTTACTGCATTGTTACCAATATGTAACCAAGTGTGAAAATTGATTTGGTAATATAGCGGTAACTGATTGTATATGTAACTGTCTGGTAGCCAATCAGGGGGTAATTCGTAGTAACCGGTTGGTACAGATCAGACGGTTCTGCAAGAGGACCTTTCCGACAGTACCAATCAGTACTCCACCTAACACTAACCAACCAGTTACGAGGAGGTAATGGTTTGTAGCGGCTTGCCTGTGTATAAGTAAAGTGTTCTCTCTTCCTTGGCTCAGTTCACCTAGATGATTGGATCATAATTCCTTTCGTCATGCAAATTATTTGTTGACTGTTACTGACTAGACCTCATTGGTTCTAAAGTCTAAGCGATTGATTGGTCCACAATTCAGCATATTGGCCAAGCCACTGGTTAGTTGATGGATGTCACCATTGTCCTCTGCTATAGATGATTGGCTGTCACTGTTCATTTTGAGCATATAGGCCAAGACACTGGTTAGTTCATAGATGTCATCATTGTCCTAGGATATAGATGATTGGCTGTCACTGTTCATCTTCGGCATATAGGTCAAGACACTGGTCAGTTGATAGACGTCATCATTGTCCTGGGTTATAGATGATTGGCTGTCACTATTCATCTTCGGCATATAGGTCAAGACACTGGTCAGTTGATAGACGTCATCATTGTCCTGGGTTATAGATGATTGGCTGTCACTATTCATCTTCGGCATATAGGTCAAGACACTGGTCAGTTGATAGACGTCATCATTGTCCTGGGTTATAGATGATTGGCTGTCACTATTCATCTTCGGCATATAGGTCAAGACACTGGTCAGTTGATAGACGTCATCATTGTCCTGGTTTATGTTGGGCTGGCTGTCAAAGATTCATGTTCAGCATATCGTCATGGCACTGTTAGTTGACTGACCTCACCAGTGTCCTCGAATCAGCAAATT
This sequence comes from Hanleya hanleyi, assembly GCA_036873755.1. NCBI lineage: Eukaryota > Metazoa > Mollusca > Polyplacophora > Lepidopleurida > Hanleyidae > Hanleya > Hanleya hanleyi. Next base: position 5,621 of record JAVTVY010044375.1, on the reverse strand, counting down.
CCTGCAATGTAAAGTTCATCATCATCAATCACTCTTTGAAACAGTAAACACAAAGTCTTGAATGTGTTACTATTATTAGAATTGGCATACAAAATTTACACAATGATCCTTTTGTTTGCTGGGAACATCACAAATACCTGGACTACAAGGTTGGTGCAAGTCAGAGACTTGAGATATCCCATCTCCCTCTTCCAAGCTATGTTTATAATTATCGCATACATATTTGTCAAGATTATTAATAAACTTTCATTGTGAGAATGCCCTTTACTATACCTGGTTCCCGGTACTGGTTAGTTGCTAGATTCCATTCTACAATATAGCCATTGGTTGGTACATCCCATCATCATCTGAGGTTCATCTTCAGCATATCGGTTAGTAGATAGCCCAAATATCCAAGGTTACCAGTTGGTTGGTCCAGAATCATTTTCAGCAAAATGGTGACGACACTGGTTAGTTGATAGACGTCATCATTGCCCCAGATTGAGAATGGTTGGCTGTTAATGATTGATTGGTCCACAATACATCTTCAGCAAAATAGCGACGACACTGGTTAGTTGATAGACGTCATCATTGTCCAAGGTTATGGATGCTTGTCTGACAATTCATCTTCAGCATAGAGGTCATCATATTGGTTAGATGGCAGATGTCATCATTGTCCTAAGTTATAGATGGTTGGCTTTCACAATTCATCTTCAGAATATAAGTCATCCTACTGGTTAACTGATAGATATCATCATTGCCTTAGGTTTTGGATGCTTGTCTGACACAATTCATCTTCAGCATGTAGGTCATCATATTGGATAGTTGATATAAGTATCATTGTTTTAGGTTATGGATGGTTTGATGTCACAATTGATCTTCAGCATAGAGGTCATCATAATGGTTTGTTGACAGATGTCATCTTTGTCCTAGGTTATACATGGTTGGCTGTCATAATTCATCTTCAGCATATATATATATATATATTTCACGGCATTGTCCTATGTTTAAGATGGTTGGCTCTCGCGATTCATTTTCAGCATCGATTTGGTTAGTTAATATATGTCATCATTGTCCTAGGTTATGTTTGGTTGGCTGTCAAACATTCATCTTAAGTACATACGTCATGATACTGGTTAGTTGATAGATGTCATCATTGTCCTCTGTTATGGTTGGTTGGCTGCCAAACATTCATCTTTAGCATAGGCCATCATACTGGTTAGTTGATACATTTCAGCATTGCCCTAGTGCATGGTTGGTTGGCTGTCAAAAACTCATCTTCAGCATATCGCCGTGGCAGTGTTAGTTGACAGACCTCAGAATTGTCCTCGGATCAGCAAAGTACTGCAATGCAAAATTCCTTATCGTCGATCGATCCTTGGTAACAGCGAACACAAACAAAGTCTTGCATAAGTTACTATTATCAAAATTGACATAAAAGATTTACACAATGGTCCTTTTTGTATGCTGAAAAAAAAACATATAACTGGACAACAAGGTTGGTGCAAGTCAGGAAGTTGAAATATCCCATGCCTCTATTCCAAGCTATATTTATAATCATCGCACAGATATTTGTCAAGATTAATAATAAACTAGCATTTTGAAAATGCACTTTACTTTTCCTGGCACTGGTTAGTTACTAGATCCCATTCTACAAGATAACCATTGGTTGGTACATCCCATCATCATCTGAGGTTCATCTTCAGCATAACGGTTAGTAGATATACTCATACGTCCAATGTTATCAGCTGGATGGCCCAGATAATTCATCTTCATTCATCGACTGGTACTGGTTGGTCGACTTTGGCTCCTGGTTGATATGGCCGACACCACTTATCTCTATCTTACCGCCAGTATTAGATGGGGGCAAATCTAGAATACATAACTGATCTACATATAAAAAAATTGCAATGTATATGTTTAACAAATTCATCAATTTATATTTCTTTCGAAAGCTCATTCCCAAAAAATCGTCATAGTTTTTCACAAGTCAACAAAGAGTAAGTGACAAGATTCGTTTGACCTGAAATAAGTAGTATAAAAGATAATTGAAAGCAATAATTGGGATTTGAATTTACATCAAATTTATTAATTTTTGAATTATTCTTTCTCTCAAAAATGATTTTCATATACGCAACTTGCTTCGTCGGGGATTAAACTTCATACCAAACTGTCTTTCTATATCATTAGAATGCAGATGTTAACAGGGAAAGGATGGGTATTCACTGCTGTTCATCGACGACTGGTCACTGGTGGCATCAATTGTCACGTGATCAACGCGTTCCCTTATGGAGCTTAACAGAGGAAAGGTATCCGTCATTATCAGTTTCTATGAAATATGACCTATTATGCAGATTCCGATATATTTTAAAATATCTGACACGTCTCCAGCCGTTTTCATTATCACTTTTCCCGTCTTTGGTTATTAAGTTTAGACCCACTTTACTTCGCCCTAGTTTAAAAGGCTGCCCGTAGAAATAAATTCATTATCCTGTCATTAATCATTAGATACAGCTAGAATTTTATCCCGTTTCTTGGAAACTGGCACACGACCCGCGAGTGTGGCATTTTCACCAGCAAACAAGCTCACACTCAAAGGGAGAGGATAACTTGTAGTATTACCCATTTTATCAAATCAATTTATATCAATCAATCAGTCTGCACTTTCATGGGATTTGTATACTCCGATCTGGTGTTCGTGGCGACAGGAACGCACGGTGAAAAGGGATGTGTTCAAATTTTTTGTTGCATGTGTATCTTGAAAATGCTAGGCTTTTGTTTTATCATGCCAGAGAAAATCGTGCCAGAGAAAAAATTGGCCAGCGTTTTAGGTGAATTTCGATGGTGAATCACTAGGAATTTACTGTATTTGGATCTGACATGTCTGATGCCAAGTGTCCTGCACAAAGGGCATTTTGTGGATGACGGCTAAATAATGAATGTCGGATCTGACAGAAATAAAGGACGATCATAATCCAAGCATTACGGAGTATTGATCGGTAAGATGGGACATCAATTTGGCGCACAGTGGATGGTGCCAACCGTTTTTTATATTCTGCTTTCATCGTGACCATGCACGACCCACAATAAAATGATCACATTAAAGAAAGGTTTTTTCTTATTACCTTATTGGGTCATTGTTGATGTTTGAGCACAACTCCTAATCCGATACGAAAATCTGACTAGAACCTAATCTAAATATCTCTAAAAAAAACCCTTAGCCTAATCCTTTTGATGGCAGTCGAATTCAAAACCTAGACACTATAACTATAAAGCTAACCCCTAAATTCACCTCACATCTATACCGTATCTCTATTTGTCCCCCTATGAGGTACTGGTGAGAGCACTAAACTCAACAATGACCCCATGATGAATTTTGTCCAAAAATATTAGATAATAGATTATCTTTCTTTGAAGGACTTTGTGGCAATTCTGAAACTCAGGTTATTGCAAAAAAGGGATGACAGTTTTTGTTCATCAGAAAGTAAATCAAGTGAGTGGCCATTTTTTAATTTGTCTTTAAATTTTGATTCGAAATCTACATTCAGTGTACATCCTAGGTCCAAAACACTTGTAGTGTGTGGAACATGTGACCTGAAAATTTGGGAAAGACTTTGACTTTTGAAGATACTTGTGTTTTTCACAAACAAAGACATTTTTGCATCAGTCTTTGGACTGAAACATATATTGATTTTAAACAGTACTTCGACCACGTTAAACCATTATATTCTCATATTATATGTCAATTTCTCAATAGCGCTACCTAGTAAAATCATGTAAACCTGAATTGGATCAACTTATGAATAACATCTTTTTATCGGATATATGTTCTCAATCGCTTCTTCATTTGAACAAAGTATCAGTAATCAAACAGACATGAAATAGTCATTTTGATCAAACATTTGATGCAACCAGTGACTATAATGGCCTGTGATTGGTCAGTTTATTACCCCTCGGAATGTTTTTTTGTGTTAATCTTCGAATTATATTTTACAGCAATCCTTTGAAGAATAATACTGATTCCTTTCATATACCCAAATGTATACCTACACCACACATGAATCTGGTGATGGAGCAGAACTCCATGTGAGTGACCTTTGTCTGGTAGTGCATGTGTATACTGAACAACTATATAGAAACTTCCCTTTAGTTAAATCACTCTTGCATCTGAATCAGATCAGCTGAGCGGTCTAAGGGGCCCATTGAGCTCTTTTTTTCCTCTTGTTGCCATCCATGTTTTGTAGGCTCCACTAACATGGGAAAGGCAAACGTCAATTAAATCTAAAAAATCTACCAAATAACTTGATGTAGTTGTGTGACTATCTACTGTTAAATGTATATGGTCATTCCTGGTACCGCCTGTTCTATTACCAAACTTGAGAATCAAGTATTAGAGCCTGGTCATTCCTGGAAATATTATAGGAAGATATAACAGTCGTGTAATGCCCGACGTATGGAGGTAATTCATTGAAAGTTTAACAGAACGTAACAAATGATCACTGAGGACGAGGTAATGTTTTACCTTGTTAAATATGTATTGTTGAGCCGTATTCATAGATATCCGGTCCATGTGTGTCAAGATTATTAATAAGCTACATATATGTCAATATTAATAATAAACTGTCATTGTGAAAATTCCCGTATTAAACCTGATAAATGGTTAGTTACTAGATCCCATTCTACAAGATAGCCTTTGATTGGTCCATCCCATCATCATCTGAGGTTCATCTTCAGCATATTGGTTAGTAGCTTGACCCAATCGTCGAAGGTTAACAGCTGGTTGGCCCAGATAATTCATTTTCAGCATGTTGTTGAGGTTGAACTGGTACCGGTTGGTCGTCAGACAACGGCTTCTGGGTGATATCGCCAGCATCATTCATCTCTATCATACGGCAAGTATTAGATGGCGGAAAACTAAAAAAGAAAACTAATGTACACATTAGGAATTATCAACGACAAAAAGTGTTGTGTACAGGTTTTACAGTTCTATCATTTTATATTTCTTTCGACAGCTCAATCCCGAAAAAATCATCATGAAAAGGTTTTCACAATTTCTAGGTTGCCTATCAAGATGTTTACAAAAAAGAAACTTTCAAGATTCGTTTGACCTGAAATAATTAGTATAAAAGATAATTGAAAGGAATAATTGGGTTTTGAATTTACATCAAATTTATTAATTTTATAATTATTCTATCTCTCAAAACTGATTTCCATATACTCAACTTGATTCATAAGGGAAGAGGGGTTTAAACTTCATACTAGGAATTTACTGTATTTGGATCTGATGCCAAGTGTCCTGCAAAAAAGGGCATTTTGTGGATGACGGCTAAATAATGAATGTCGGATCTGACAGAAATAAAGGACGATCATAATCCAAGCATTACGGAGTATTGATCGGCAAGATGGGACATCAATTTGGCGCACAGTGGATGGTGACAAACGTTTTTTATATTCTGTTTTCATCGTGACCATGCACGACCCACAATAAAATGATCACATTAAAGAAAGGTTTTCTGTTATCACCTTATTGGGTCATTGTTGAGTTTTGAGCACAACTCCTAATCCGATACGAAAATCTGACTAGAACCCAATATAAATATCTCTAAAAAAAACCTTAGCCTAATCCTTCTGATGGCAGTCGA
>JAVTVY010044374.1:0-21241 GCA_036873755.1 Hanleya hanleyi | reverse complement strand
CTGTTCATTTTATAGCACTCTCTAGTGAAAAAAGGTGAAAAAAGCTTGTCTTTTCAATAGTCCCCGGTTTCACTGTGGGAAAATAGATACGGAGGGTGTGTTCGTGTGTGGCGTGTCGATTGGACAAAATTGCGGCCATACCCTCGTGTCCTCGTTTGCTAATTGGTGGACGGACGAGATCGTTCACTGCGCATGTGCAGTTAGTTAGCACATTTTGAACTACACATCGAGGCGAGGAAAGTTGAATCTCCGTTTAATTCGTCTATTTCCGCAACACAAGCGCAGGGAAGGGTGAGAATATAAGCTAGTAGTAGTAGTACTACTAGGGGAAAAAATCTGATATAATTTGCTGAGGAAATTGTCAGTACGACGTTGGGGCATTATTATTATAGTGGTCGATTATGTTGTCAGGTGTCCGCACGTCTTTTCAACAAGATACTCTCCATACTATATACCGTAATCATTTCCACAGCGATTTTATAATAGCGCAAATGGCATGTTACGGGACTTCAATGCTAGAGGATCCGAGTTCGAATCCTGTGTGTGAAATTTTTTCTATATTTTTTTTATATATTTCTTTCCTTTTAACATCGCTCCCCTCCCCCTCCCCCCCCCGCCCCGCAACAGTAATTGTGGAAAAGTTGAACAGGTACTAGAAAGCCGTTAGCTTAGTTTGAGATAATACAGCGCAAACAGAGGCTTAGCGATCTTGGTTTTCGAGAACAATCAAGGTCAATATTTTGATTCATCGGAAGTGCGCGCGTCTGTCTTCAAATACGCGCGAGTGTTCCTCTCACGGCTGCAGCGTAGGAACTTAGCTGCTCGACAGGGATGGCATTTAGGTGTCTAAGATTAAAGTCCCCAAAACGAGGGAGTATTTGATGTCGCCGTTTACGTGGAATGTTCCCAGTTGAAGTACGATTGGGCCGGGCAAACAAGGTAGGCTTTCGTTTACTAATTTCAGAAAAATACCCAGTCGACTAAATTCGCGCGCCAAAATACGTAATTGAACCGGCATCTCTGCCACTGTATCCCGTTGTTGTTTGTTTCACACGATTCGTGGCTGAAGTTTCTGGTACAGGTCACCAATTTTGATTGAGGGAATAAATATATGTATGTGTGTTTTGGAATTGACAGTAAGAATGCATTCGCGTTGTTGCAGGCAGGCATACAATTTCCGCCCCCAATTAGCATGAAGTATGTTGATGTACGCGACGAATAAGTATTGAGCGACATAAATTCAGTGCTCAGATAGAGCGGACTCATACAGAAAACCATAGACTTCCAATAGTTTATCTTTTAGTACTTGTTTGGATAACGGCACATAACGATGAAAGTTCACACTCGATCTAAGGCTCTCGCAATCTTGACAAATTAAACTTCCCGGAAAATGTTTAGTATATGCCACATCACGATACAGCGAAATAATACCTATGGGGGACGTCAAGGAAAGACCGTGACATTGTACCCACAATGTCTAGTTATAATTATTATTCTTTCCGCCAGATTTTGTGAAAGATATCTCGGAAAACTACATTATGAAACCTCTGTAACACTCTTTGTTGAGATGGGAAACTCGGCAATACCGCTATTCAATCTGACACACGAAGAAGGATAATAATACACGGATTTGACAATGCAGTACAGACTGTACCAGTTACTTTTGCCTTACACTGCAATCCTCTGTCTTGGCAAAAGAGGCGTATTTTAATTAATATGATAATCAATTGCAGATTTAAGACGAAACATGCCAGACACTCAACGATCCTTGCGATATCGGCATTGTGAGTCTTGTGGTTTACCAATATCTTCTAATTGACTTGTACAAATGAAGGCACGATGAGGAAAGAATTCTAGTACTCGTGAACGTATCCATCGGCAATTTTTTGTGAAAACTGTGAAGTAGCTTGGGCCTCGTAAGTTGACCGCTTCTAAAGTAAAGCTAATTTGAGATTATAAGGTCACTGTCGGACTCCTTGTCGAATGAGAGGTTAGATGTATTTGTGATAAAACAGATAATTTGAAAATGAATACGCAATATTGACGTTTATTGGGTCAGTAGAGTTACGTGTCTCAGTTGTATGATGTATCCTTGATCTGTTTCACTTGCTTATAATCTGGATTAGTAGAGAAATAATATGTATTGTTGGAACATCAACGGCCGCCTTATTTCAAACTGCGACCGTAATGCGCTCAGTGTTTTGTTTGGAATCGCCAATGGAGCACTGAGTTGAAAGTTTGACAACCGACCTAAATCCCCACTTGGGTGGTACGTTCCAATTGCACCAAGTCCCCAGTTAATAGGCATATCAGATACACAAAATGTCCTCAGTTGCTATACATCGTAGATACACCAGATGTCCCCAATTGTGCTGTTAAAGGGCTATGGCGTGTGTATCGCGTGTGCCCCCGGTTTGACTGGAAAATGTCGTGTGTAGTAAATTCAGCCGCGGTGCAAATCTCAATAGCAGAGGACAATCAGAATGCTGTTCTCCACGCAGCATTGAAATAAGAGCCTCGGAAAGTCAATAATAACGAAGTCCCCATTTGGGGGGGTTTGTACGCGTGTCCCCGCTTGACATCTTTCGCACGTATGTGTGTGTGCGTGCGTTTGTGTGTGTGTGTGTGTGTGTGTGTGTGTCTGTGTGTGTGTGTGTGTGTGTGTGTGTGGTGGTGTGTGGTGTTGGTGGTGTTGTGTGTGTGTGTGTATTGGTGTGTGGTGTTGGTGTGTGATGGTGGGAGCCCCTATGTGGCAGAGCTCTATGTGTGCGTGTGTGTGTGTGTGTGTATGTGTATGTGTGTGTGTGGGTGTGTGTGTTGGTGTGTGTGTGTGTGTGTGTGGTCATATAAGGTCGTTTGTACAGTATTAGCCTCAGTCCGTATTCGACCTCTGACCGGGAACCATGTCGAGTTCATGTCCGTTCTGTCAGAAGACATTCTCTCGTCGCGATAGTATGGTCAGACATATGCGTCTAATGCATGGTGATCAAAATGATATCGACGCTACTGACGCCGATGATGATGATTATGATGATGACGACTATGATGGGGATAATGAAGGTAATTGTGACGACGATAATGATGACGGAGAAGTTACGAATGATGATGATGATGATGATGATGATGATGGTGATAACGATGATGTCGAGAATGACGTGTCTTTGTGGGATCTCTTCGTGGCTAAAGCGATTGATGATCATGAATCCGATATAAACGACATTGCGGAAGTTTACGAAGAAGAGGGAATGGATGAACCAACTGCTCATCAGATGGCATATGACAAGCTTTTACCCAGAATACAGACAAGGTTCCGAAATATCTACGTCTATAATTTAAGGTTATGGATGAGAACTACGGAAGCACCCGATTCATCAGAAAGTAATGGCGACAAAGAAACGGATGCGCGAGGAAGACGACTTATCAGACGATGAAGCAGAAGAGTCTGCCGTTGAAATGCGCAAATTCTTGATAAACAGACTTTTACCGCGCGAGTACACAAGACAACCGGTCAAATCCTTCGATTAGTTGATTTCGCCACCAGGGCGTGCCGTTGCATTCGTTATCGATATACCATCAGCTCTTTCACAGGGTTATGGAAATGAAATTGACGTCTGGGTACTAAGATTTCTCAGTTTGTATTTCCGTTTTGAAACTGGTATTACTAAATTAATTTGTATGAATAAATATATACTTTGAACTTTAACAACCGTAGTTGTGTTCTTCTTTCTTTCAGCCACCGTCTATCCAATGAAATATGTGTAGTATCTGTAGTAGTATAAGACAAGATTTAACTTGTAGCTTTTAATCTCCTATACCTTTTAATTTTTTAGAGTTCTTAAATAATTGAGGTAATAAGAGAGTTGACCGTTTCCCCCGTTAACCCGATATACGGCGAGACAGGTGTGTACGGCTTTTTTTAAGTTTGGCTATAGAAGTCAACGACAGAGACAGAGACATTAACCCCGAATAAGGTCTTTACAAATTAGGCTATGTCGCCATCTATAGTATAGATACAAGTGCTTAAAACACCCCGTGTTACAGTTAATCGAGGTACCATGGTGACACGGAACGAATAACAAGCTATCAACGGCCAGAGCACAAAGGGACTGGACTACAATAGGCGCCAATTTACACAAGAAGCAAATCTATGTATGTGTGTGTGTGTGTGTGCAGGGTCATTGCGGTAATAGATGTGCGGTCGGCTGTGACATTCCGAGGCATATAATTTAACTTGCACGGTCAGTTTATACACGCATCCGTGGGTATGACCAGCATTTAACAGAAATTCTTTCCATTTATATATTAAAGGCCTAATAAATACTAAACCTATATTAGCCAACTGTTTTAGACTAGGAAAATCAAAGAAAGAATGTCGTTTCAGTGTGCACCGGCACGTATCAAAGGAGATCGCTAAAGTGTAATGGACCGTGGCACACGGACAAGGGCAATAGATGTTCGGTAGACTGTGACAATACGATGTACACGGGTTTAACCCGTACGGTCAGTTAACTATACATGGCATTTACTCTAATACATTGCGTTGTGTCAGTCTATAATATATGAAAGGCCTTCTTTTAAGAAACGAACTGCTTGTGCTCAAAGGAATGATTAATAATGCGAACTTACCTTCGTCAAATGCTTTCTCGTCATCCATTGTATACCGAGACAGGAGATCGAACAAATACGTATAAACGCACCTTCGTGCGCCAGTGGCATGTGACGACTGAACTCGGAAACTCTCTCCTTTTATCCTATTAGCCGTCTAAGTGTCACGTGATGTTTTTATTGTTAGCTATCAAAGGGGCTGTCACCATACCGATCTATTTAAACCGGTTAAACTTGTTTTACCGGTTTGACCGGTTAAACCGGTTTGACCGGTTAAACCGGTTTTTCCGGTTTCTTACGACCACACCCTAATTACGTCATACGATGACGTCACTTTCGTTCTCAATTCTGATTGGTCCACCTCCATCAGGACGCCTCTACTACTATTGTGCATATAGATGCTGTAAAAAGTAGAACTATCCGTCGCCAACGAAATGTGCTTACGATAGTATTAGAGGTGATCCCAGAAGTTAGGGAAGGTGGGAAGGCCAAATGGGCATTCAACATCCACTTCTTTATTTGAGGCCGTAAACATAAGTTTGTTCGGCACAGTTTTGAAATTAAGATCGTGAAACTTGGTCAGGATATAGGGTCCATGGGTGACCTATGAAACAGAAATAAAGGGCATCAAACGCGCACTGGGGACCGGCAACTATTTTAGTCGGAAGGTGGAAAAAAATGTGTCTGTGAAGTTTCGGAAAGCAATATAAGTTAATCTGTCGTGATTTGAAGATATCTAGGGCGATACCCGAGGCAGTTCCCAGGAATTCGTAGGAATGGCCCCTGATTAAATTTCATAATAGGGTAACCACCCATTTCTTAATACATTATAATTCTTTCCAAGTTTCCTTCATAGTAGCCAAACTCTATTAATACCATCTTGTTCGACATTTTCGGTCCTCCAAATCAGCTTATACGGATCGATGGCAGAGCTCATCTTCACAGTGACCGAAGTGGGAGAGTAAATTTTGTCCTTGTTCGAGCGTAAAAATCATAGCGCATTAAAGGCAATAACATTTGACAAACAAATAGCACGTTGACCCCCTCCCCGCCCCCCACATATATCTTTCTTGCAATTTCAACTTGGCATCGTAACAGAGAACACAAGACAATGTATTTGAAATATATAAAAACATGACAATTTTGTTTACCTTTCACAGGTTTTTCTCTGCAAGTTGAAACACCTTTGGAGGTAAATGTTCGAGATTAATTTCAAATAAAATAACTCTTCTGTGCCTTGAAATAATAGTATAATCATGCTCTTTCAGAAAATATATAGGTATACCCGATTTGGGTCAAAGATCGTACGACTATTGATGGCCGGAAAGTGAGCCCATTCTCTCTCCCCAACCAAACAGAAAAATCTCTGGAGTGCACCCTAAGATTCGTTGTGGTTTGTGTGGGTGACACTGAGACCGTTGTACCAGCGCTAGCGCTGGCGTACCCGCTCGGGATAGGATTCATCGTCGAGTCCACGAACAAAACGTTGGTGTGGGTTGCGTGAGTTGTGAGACCGGCACAGACAAGTACAGACCAGCTCACACATAACCAAATCCCAGCCTTCAGGCTCGAAATCTCGAGTGCGCATGCGCGCGAAAACATGACAGATCAATGGTCATACGGAAATGTCCTCGATCTCACGTCCATATCTTGAGCGGATAATTCCCCGTGATTTCAGGTAAAAAAAATAGCATAGTTTTGAGTGGAGATATTTATGGATAACCGCTAAAATGGAAATTCGATATAATAAAACACTAAGTAAATTGTGACGGTGTCAATACAATGAGCCCTGGACCCTAGGTCAGGGTTGGTCAAGCAGATCTGACCGAGGCCGCAAATGCTAAAAGAAGTAATGAAGTTTACCAATTATTATATGCGTATTGAGATGAGTTGTTCAAATTTATATCTTGAAGTCTATTTTCTCTCCTCAGTAAGTTCATTAAAGAACAACAGAAATTGGTGGTATGGAACTTCTAAAATCAAAAAGGCAGAAACGGCGATTGGAACATACCCAGTGGCGCCATAGTGGCGTTAAAGAGATAGTAATGTGACCAGGAGCCCATGACGTCACATTAGCCAATAGAAGTTGTAAGACAGTGTAAAACGTCGCAAAACGTCACATCTGGAATGCCAATACGAGTTACGTCAGCTCAGACATGAGCAGTGCAAGTGCAGTCTTGTGTTTTGTTCAGAGAATATCGGAAGTATGAAACAAACACAGATCTTCGTTGTGACTCTGGCACAAGAGAGGCATCACAACATCAAATCGAACGTTGGCGAGTGAACACGAAGTCCTCGTCATTCCTCGTTCCCGCTGGATAAGTGACCGCTTCAACAGAGAATAGGACCGGGTAGGCGGGTGGCCTACTCCGACAATGAAGAATACTAGGCAACCAGACTAAAGACCGCAGGTGGCTCTACTGTCTGTCCCAGATAATATATTCCGAGACGTTTTCGGCGATATTTCGGAGACAATTTATTGCACCGCAGTGAAACTTCACACAGTATATTAACTAAAAAATACTAATTTTCCCCCCATATTTCATTAAAATCTGTTGGAAATTGACGAAAATCACCAATATCTACCATGTGATTTTGGGGCTACGATGACGTTGATCTGCCAATGTTATAACATGCAGGCCTGACGTCATGACGTCGAAGAATAACCTACAAATCTCCCATCTAATTCTTGTTTTAGCGAGTCGTTGAGAACTACTGGAAGGATTTTCTTGATACTTTGGAATAAAATTGGTACTTTTTAGTTTATCTCCTCTGTGAAGTTTCAATATCCTCCAATCAATTGTCTCCAAAATATCGCCGTAAACGTCTCGGATATATTATCTGGGACAGACAGTAGTGTTCAACATTTTATTTCAAGGCCCACGGTATTAAACGTTCCATTCATGAAAGAACCTTTAGACCTTTCCAAAAGAAATGGCATTCTGCCAAACAGATAGACGCATTGTTAAAAAATATTTATGAAAGGGTCAATAATCATTCTCTAGAAGATCCAATACTTACTGCCTCGGATTGTATTAGGGTTCAACATTTGTGAGTCGATTGCATTGCCTGGTCGGAGCAGTCGGCGTGGAAAACCAAGAGGAGACAAGCCAGACGCTCTTTGCTGTGACTCTTGGGATGGCCTGGGTGCACCGTCCTGTAATGCTGTCGGTACCGCGCCGCCTGTATTTTGTCGAGTGCCGCTACCATCAAAGAAACTTCGCAGGGGTAACTGATCGAATAGGCGCTGCGAAGGCATGAATGAAGTATCAAACACGCTTCGTGGCACCATGTCATTGGATTGCATGGATAACCATTCTGTCGTGGGGTCGCGCAGTCTGTTCCTCTCTGTCCCCATATAAGGTAACAGTTCCATTGCTGCTTGCATGCGAGCTTCTCGCAGGATTGCAGACCGGTCAAACGGTCTCTGTCTCAGCCCCAGTGGCGATTGCTGCCCAAGGAAGGAGTCGTACATGGACAGATGTCCCAAAACATGGTCAGCGGAAGCTAGCAAAGCTAGGCCGAAGATGATTCCATTGAAACGCATGTCTGCAAACAAGAAATGGTAATTAGTTGAAGGTTATCATGGTTATATAATATAAGCTGTTCAATACGAAATACTTGAATATATTAAAATCTTTGGAAAACAATTAGAAATGTTCTTCCTTTGGTTTAGGTATTTGAACGCTGGGAATATGTTTTACCAACGTCAATGAAAACGTCTTCACCCATCAAGTAAGCATGTGGATTAACCGAGGTTTGTACATGTATCGTTTTAGAGGAGAGTGCTTCAAATAACAAAGATAATGTTTAAGACATTTTCTCAATAATACTGAGTATTGAGTATTCCACCCTTCTTCCGGGGACCTCCAAACTCCTTTGAAAGCACTTGAATATGGAAAAGCTCGTGACCATTCAATCCAGTTAATCTCAAAGCTGCTACGTTCCTGCTATTTAAGCCTGTGAACAGGTTTCTAGAATCGCCTCTGCTGACTTATTAACAGACTCACTGACATACGGTTGGTTGAACGCGCATTAATATATACAAGGGGCGCAAAGTTGTCTCATCCAAATAGATCAAGTCTCTGACATGTATCACATCTCAGGTATCTCCGATATCACATGACAACCCTGACCTCTGGTACGTCGGAATTCATTCAGAACTTCTCGGAGGTATTACTTCGTTGATCTCCGTTATGGTACGCCAGTCAATTTGCGTTTTACTGTCGCAAATTGAATTTTACTGTCAATGCGTCAGCGAAGACTGTAAACCGGATATTTGCGATAGAAAAAAAAACAGCATTCGTAAAGTTCGTAAATTCTAGAATACAACACGGTTATTCGCATTCTAAATCCACGTATATATTTAATCACATTTGATGTAACTTAACAATTTCGCTCAGTTGTTGCCAGGTGTTATAATAAAGGACGATGAACCACAACCTTGCCAGTGGTTCAACAAATTTGAATTCAGTTCAAAGATGCCTGTGTTAGCAACTCAGACACTTGGATACCACGCGGATACCACTGAAACAAGTGGAGCGTAATAATTAAGGCATTTCATCTTGAGTCGACTGTTCATGCGCCACAGGAAGTGGAACACTCTACGGTTAGACTGCGCATGCATCAGTGGACACCGAGCGAACTCCGGGACTCAGACATTTGCGATAGTGCATTCTGAAACTATTGCGCATGCGTGGCCGAAAGTGGAACCCTCTACCGAGAACAACAGGGGTTAGAGACATCGAGGATTCACAGCGGATAGCCCTATCACCAGTCATACACAATAGGACACTGTACGTCGACTGCGCAACCGGAAGGAGTGGAAATCTCTACCAAGAACGACAGGAGTTAGGGGCTCCGGAAGTTCACCAAACGATACCCCTGGACTTGTGCAATATGGCACAACGATTTAAAAGCGCACGAGGGAACGCATTTCGATACATCTGCTTCCTCTCATACAAAAGCAACATTTTTAACAGCCACCGTAGATAATATACATTGTGGAAAAAACTGTTGTGTTGAAAAACTTGTTACAGTTGTTACTCGTTTGAAGTTATAGATTTTGAAGAAGGTTTTTAAAAACCGCCGTTTTGCTATTTGAATTTTTCTATTCCTGCTTGTTAAGACAGTGTATTTTTCCGGTATATTGCATTTTCAAGGACTTTGCATTTAAGCACTGAGTATATTCTTTGGTCAGCCACAGCTATGTATTTTATGTTACACTGTTTATGGTCAAATCCTAAGATTTTGTTGTCAGTACCAAACTCACCCCTCAGCGTAAATATACATTGCGTAGTTATTTTCATTATAAGTAATCGTAGTCATTTTCTAGAGTTCAGTTTGTTTTACATGCTGCAAAAAAGGAACATTTATGCAGGGTTGACTATTGATTTTTGACAAGCTCCTTATTAGACGACTAATTAAAATGGGCAGACTTTAAGATTTAGTGGGTCCGTATACTGGATCCTAGGTCAGGTGTATCGCGCCTAACTTTAATGCTATTGTTGAATATGAACACTCACACATACAGACGTGTGGCTTCGATCTGTTAAGTGTACTGCACTTACCAGAAACAGAATCAACTGTAATTTAACGTTAGGGGCGGTAACAGTTTCAGCAAATATATAAATCCCCAGAGAATAAAACAACCCGACAAATCATTTTGATCACCAGCCAGGCCCATTTTCACTTTGGTGAAATATATTTAATATTATAATCAGTTGTAATAAATACACAATTTAAGAAAAGTAGTCTGCACTATTCTATGAAATCCCCAGTAGGATTTGTTCACTACTGCAAACTCTGGGCAATATATTTTACGATCGTTTAACCTTCTTGCCGGGGTCCTTTATCAAGGCAACAGAGAAAAAATGATAATCAATAAAGTAATTTCAATTAACACGTTTGACATTATTGATTTTCTGGCACGAGAGTCGAAGTATCGTGCATTAGATTGCAAACTTGCGCAGCTAGGATGAATATTTACATGATAATAATCATATCTTTTTCGCAGAAAATTCACTTCACATCTTTTCGTAGGTCATACATTATTAGCATGCTGATTCGACGGAGTGGTATACGCTCGCTTTAGCTAGACACTCTTCCCTTCTGTGGTCTTTTCACTCGCCTTCCTCTGTGTTGCCTCGTAAGTAACGATACCAACAGAAATGTGGAGAGTTATACGTAACCAATGACACTACTTCATGTAATTGATTAACAACAGGCGATTTTAAACCAATGAGATGGCATGAAATCAATTTTTCCTGGTCAAAACTCCCCATGCCCAGTCAATCTAGCCCCAGAACTTACTTTAGCTGCGAAAATGACCTCTGGCCTAGTGGATTTCTGGGAGCGGAAACGGAAACGTCGCACCTGTTTCTTTACTTTCATATTTGTTCTACTTTTTATATGTTTTGTACTCTGTCCAAAATGGGATGCTCAGTACGATAAAGAATCTTATCTTATCATGCGCACAATTAATTTTCGGTGGAATCAATCTCGCATTCGTCTATTTCCGTATTGGCGGAAATTAGCTCAGCTGCTGAGTTCTGGGGATAGATTGCTATTATTCAACTAAACATAGAATAGTTTTGTATAATTTGAATGAATTATGTTCGTTTGGTTAAAATTAACTTCATTTCACAATAAAATGCGATCGGATCGCTCGATTACCAAAGGCACTATTTTGTAGCCGGCTCACTATACATGATCGCCATACGCTCCCCACGGGTGGGGAGTTGTGGAGCGTTCTATGTGAGAGGCTAAGTTCCGCCAATACGGAAATAGCCGAACGTGAAATTGATGCCCAGTGTCCAATGACAAACGTTAAGACTGAGAGTTCCTTTTCCGCTGATGAAGAAACAACACCGGATGGTAAATCGAAACAAATGGTTACACATGCAAAATCTACTCTGCCAATTATTCATGCGTAATTGAATACTTATTATGCAGAATAAGCATTTTTCACATTCTCTTTTAAAATCATCAATTTTGAAGATCCTTCTTGTTTTCATTAGCTTTCTGTAATACACACCATATGAAACTCCTGAAACATATACACACACCATATGAAACTCCTGTAACATGCTATTTTCAAAATACAAACCCTGGTGATATAAACACACAGAGAACTCTACTTTCGACGGATAAAAGTAGAAAATCGTAGAATATATATTTGGACTTACCTGCTGATAACAGTATATGTATTGGCCGGATCTATAAATGAGTAACTGATCCCGGACCGGGCTGGATAGTTTATATAGACTGTGAGGTGACAATAACCCAATATAGCAGCTGCCATTGTCTGTTGATGAATGACATTTTCTTTTATCAACTATTATAATTACGATTACAAATCCGTCCCCAAACGTGACTTCTTGTGTACTCAAACATGGAAATTGTGTCAGTAAAAAGTAATACGGTAATGAACTGGAGGACTATTTTTATTTCAAAATACACGACATTACACATTTCTTTGAAGGAGCGTCGGACGTCAGGCCTATAAACATTTATCAGCCAACCATGGGTTCATTTCAGACTGCTGAAAGTCTAACAAGTCAGTACAGAAATAGTATCTACATTACTATATATACCTATATGCTATATAAATTCACGTCTGTATACCTATCTCAATTAGCGGCTGATCAGTTGGACTTGCTATCTGTTTTTCCTTGTGATAATCCACTTTATTTGGGTCATTAGGCAACCTAAGGTGATATACATGGTGGGAATGTTCCATAATATCATATAAGACAGTCAGACACTGTAAGACAATATTTATTTAGCGTCGGTTATTTTACAGAAAACATTAGTGAAAGGCTATTTGCCGACATATATCACTGAGATTGTTTCACAGGTATAGTTTGAATGATCATTGGTAAAAACGAGCACTATCAGTTTTTCGTAGACCAGCCAAAAAAGCACAAGAAAAAGTGATGACAGCATTGCGTGTTAATAGCTGATATCCACGGTAAATCTGGCAAGGCTTTGGTGTAAGACCTCTCATTGAAAAGGTAATATCCTGGACAAAAGACTGACAATACAACTTGCAGCAGATCCTTTGTCAATTATATTTTGTGAGTCTTACACCAAATCGTTGCCGTAAATCTGTCCTAATTGGGCTGGTGATTATTGTTTGATGTAATAAAGATCGTGTGAGGCCAATTAAGCTTGACATCTAATTTTTCATGTAACTCCAGAAAGGTAGAGAAATACCTGCTAAGCTTTGTGACTGAATAACTTATATCATACTGGGCTAATCTTAATACTAGTTACACAAAACTAGGTACAAAGCATCATGAGGAAGTTCAACATGGCGGCCAATAGTGGTCGTCAAAATTGGCTAATTGCATGACTTCCTTGTCCTTGCGGAGAGGTTTTATCTCAAAAAAAGCACTTATCAAATCCGAGCTCATCATTTCAGACTTATTTTAAACCTGCTATAGCGTAATTTTCCGTTTAAAATATCTTGGAAAATTTCAAAACGGCGATCATGATGGGCCATCTGAAATTTTGTGTTCAAAGCACATGTATGCGAATTCAAAATGAAGCCATGATATGTCAATCAAGAATCGTATAAAATGGCATATTTTTTCGACGCAAAGTACACATTTTGTTAGTTTCACACGACGGCATGTCATTTCAGGCTTATCTTTAGCATATTCGCATACATCTCCACGGGGGGTATCGTGGATAATCTGGAATGAGTCCATGATGCATGGTTTATCGGAGAATTGCGGAGGATTTTCCTTTCTTGTCAGATCAAAGGAATTTTCCTCTCAAAGTGAATATGTTTCAATTTCGAGACACTTCACATCGTAACTTATCATTTCAGTCTCGGAAAGCATAGCATTCAAACTCAACATGGCTGCCATGAGGGGCCATCCAAAACTTGTGGTTTTGACGAAGCTATTTCACATGAAATCATGTCATTGTAAGCTCATTTTGAGCCTATTTGCATCATCGATAATTGGGGATCGGGACTAGAATCATTTGAAAACATTTCTTAATTAGCTTATCATTTCAAACGCCAATGTGCACAGTTCCGAGATCAAAACATCATGGACATTTGCAAAATGACAAAGCTTAAATAGCTCATCCAAAACTTGACGTTTTCTCTTCTTGTATGGGTTATTTTCTAAAGAAAACGTTTAGTTAGAACACTTAGCTTGCAATTTCAGATCCGCTTTGTGTTCATTTTGCATCAGTTTCTGGGGAAAGCACCATGGGAAGTTTTTAATTGGCATCGACATTAGTCATCCGAAACGGGATTTTCAGGTTTCTCATCTTGTATTAGACATTCGTCTCTATCCGGATAGTACATATTTGTGAACATCAGATGGATATCATAGCTTATTCTTTGAGGCTCAGTGTCAGCCCCTGCGTATTCCTCTGTTCGAATCATTAAACGTAAATTCAATGTTGAGGCCTTGAGGGCTCATCACAAACACATCATGAAAGATAAATAATTATTTATTCTATCGTATTCAATCACCCTGACGTAAATAACCCTGTGTTTACATTTAGCATGTTCCACTATAGAGGGGTTTCACTGACGATTTGCCACCCCTAAGATGAAGACAGTGCAGTCATTGAAGTCTTTTGATATTGAAATTTGTGAAACCTTCCCATTTCTCCGTTTAGGTTTAGCGGCACCGCCCTCGTCTGATTTTTCAGAACGAGAATTTCAATAAGACACCAAACACGATACATTTGGACCAATATGGCCCACATTTCGCCAAAACTCTCAACTCCAGTGCACTTTCTATACTACCCCGCAACGGCGCACGAGGCTTCAAGGTCACCATACAAGTCTTACGCTACATAGCGAGAGTTTCAATAGAACACCAAGCACGTCACATTTTGACAAAGTATGGTCTGTCATATCATCAAAAACTCTCACAACAGACAGCTCTAGCGATGGGCGTCGATGACGTCACCTGTCAAAGGAGGTGTTCGCTTTAGATGCATTTTCTCCCTTCAGCGTTGTTTTTTGCTGGAATATTGTCTCACTCCGAGGCGGCCGGTATACTATGACGTAATGCCGAGGTGTTCCCCAATTCGTGTCCGGCCGGTGAGGCTAGTCTAATGGGAATTTCAGGTTCATGTTTTCTCATACAGTTACCATACATATTCTTATGTACAATCCAAATATTTATGATCAATAATCAGTTTTATTAATATATCAACTTATTCAATGTCTGCCAAAACTTGAGTGTAACAAGAAATAAGAAAGTAACTGGAGAAAAATAAAATATTGGCGAAGGGATAATCACTTGCGTCGACCTCTTTTTGTGAGTCATTTGCTAAATAAAAGGAAGCAATGCCGTAAGCATCTACATCAGTATCCTCGCGTGCCAGTGTATCAATCTGCGAGGATTTATGGATTACCTGACAAGTAGGATATATTTTGAGCTTGAGTATGTGTGTGGAACTATTTCACAAATTATAACGTAAGCGGTTAGCGATTCGCTGTCTATCGTTCACATCTGTATTGCATATTAAAGTCTAAAGTCAAGATGGAGAAAAAAGAAAAATGAAAATATTTGTTTTATGAACTGGGGATTCGAACCCAAACTGTGTGCTCCTCTAATCTACAGTCCGAGACTCTAATCATTTGGTCAGTTAGCTGTAACAATTTCCAGTTGTGCAATCATGTGGCAAATGACGGCTACGCGGTTACAGAGCATCCCAAGTGTTTTTGACATATTTCTATTTTATGAAAATATTTCACCTGTAACCAAACATACAAACCTACCGAATTTGGATATCTTGAATCCATTTTGGTTAAAGGTGCCGTATTTTACATATGAAGGAAATAAGCAAGAATATGGCAAAAATTTGCAAAAACAAACAAATGCCCATTTTCTAACATATATTTTTTTTTTACTTATCTCTTCTCGTAGGGTTAGGGTTAGGGTTAGGGTTATCGATGAAAAATCAGAATGCGAAAATTCAGTATTTTCTCTCTCAAGCTAATAACTATCAAAATAAACGCGAGAAAATTATATTTTCGGTTCACAAACGCAACACACTAAGGAAAAAAATTCACTCTAACCGAAGACCTCGACCCTTTACACAATTAACGGCCTTGAGACCACTTCAGTCGTACCAGCGCGAGCTCTTTCCTTAAAAATCCCCACATACTACTATTCGCCCCACAAAAGATAATTTACTGGTGTTTCTTGCTATGGCTATCCGTTTTTTGAATATTTTCCGATACCTATTCTTACATGTACCCTTCATACTTCTCCCCGTTTTTGATTGGGTTCACTCCACAGATTCTTATGTTCGGCTGGAAATATTCATAAAATCTTTAACCCAAATCAGCTATATCTCCATATTTTCTGAAAGAGCATTACAATAGCATTATTTTAAGACAGTTATGTTATTGAAAATGCAACTCGAACATTCTCCTTCACAACTGCTTCAGCTTTCACCGAAAATCCCTTAAAAACTAGAATAAATTCTAAATTCAACCCTTTTCAGAAATATCTGTAAAGCATCATGTACAAATGGCTATCTTTTAATAAAATACATTGTCCCGTGCACTCCTTGGTCCTTGGATGATATGGCAAAAATAAAATGGGGGTCAACCTACTAGATTTTTGTTAAAAAAAATTTGAACACGCATAAGTACGGCAGCACAAAGTTACTTCACTCTTAAAACGCAAATGTTGCATTTAACATCTAGAGGGTTGGAGGAGGGAAAGCATTTAGGAAGTGTTGTTTCACCACTTTTTAAGTGTTGGATGCAACAGCTTAAACTGTTGCATTTAACACTTAAAAGTGGTGAATACAACACTTTCTAAATGCTTTCCCTCCTCCAACCCTCTTGATGTTAAATGTAACATTTGCGTTTTGAGAGTGTCCCTGACAACAATGACTGTGTAGAACCCTGCCATCGATTCGTATTAGCCCGTTTGAAGGACTGACAAAACTTATGCTACTAAGAAGGAAAGAAAAATTATGATGTAGCGGAGAACGAACTTTCTACTCTATTATAAAATTAGACATGGACCATTTCTAGAAAATTATGGAGAGAGCCCGATGGCGCTACGACATCAGGGTTATTGGCGTTCAATTTGCATTTATGAAAAGGAATTTTGTCTCCTGGTAACCAACGCGATCGAGTTGCATGAATTAGAGAACGATACATGAAACAGGACAAGTTTATGTTTATTATATTTAATAAGGGGAAATATATTATCCTGTCAGGTCGGTTTTGGTGATGTGTATGCGGTGTGTCACCCAACGTGGGAGTTTGAGCTGCGTTAAAGAATACATTTATATACTACTCTCGTTATTAAATAGAAATATGGAACTACAGTTCAAAAAATTAAACACGCCCTAAATGCTGAAAAAGCAACGCTGGATTGAGGACTGTTGTCTGAAAAGCTTTCCTGAGTGAACTTTTAAGTTTAAGTTGACGTTATTACATATACTAGTCTTTTCCATTCCCTGCCTTTGAGTGACCTAACTTCATTCGCATGCGTGCTATATATGGATGTTAGCCATTTTCAGTCATTGGTGTTATCACGACAGGCCAGAGATAAACCTAATTTAACTCGATCATCCGGAAAGCAATTTAGAAGCGAAATGACAAATTGGTTGGAATGAGGAAACCAATGGTCGGTGGCTAAAACAAATTATCAACAAAAAATAAACACGCACATTGAGAATGAACGCACATCTATCTACGTTATCCCCAAATAGATGAAAAACAAAAAAGAGATGTCGAAAACGTGAATTACCGAAGAAACAACAGAAAATGTTTTACTCCAACGTTGAAAAAATATCACCCAAAACGAAAAACTCATAGGCGAAATACAACACCTAAATCTTAAAAGACAAGGACGACAATACGGGAAAAACTCCCTGTGTGTGATGGTAATCAAGCTGAATTGTTTTCAATCCAAAGCCTGCCAAATGAGATTTTTCTCGAAGTTTACCTACTGAAATATCAGGGTCGAAAAAATTGCGATGCTCCGTTGTATAAAACTTGAGATGTGATTGATCAAAATGTGCTCCCCTGCCTGATTTGGTATTTTTGAGGCTTTTACAGTGAGGATTTTCTCTCATAGCAAAAATATGACACCTCAAACCAAAATAATTTTGTCACGCAATATATTAGGAAGTTTTTTTATTGGAAAGAGGCACGAATGGTTTTGGTTCGAGGTGTCATATTTTTGCTATAGGAGAAAACCCTTCATGAAAATGTCCAAAAATATCAAAATATATTAGTCCGGGAGCACATTTTGATCAAACATATCTCCATTTTTATGCAACTGAACATCTCAGTTTTTTCGAAGGGGATATTTCAGTTTGTAGACTTCAAGAAAAATCTTATTTGGTATATTTTGGAGTGGCAAAAATCGACTTAATACCGTCACACACACAGGAGTTTTTCGTATGTAAACGTCACATATCCTTTACTCTGATAACAACACTTATCCGTTCAGAAGATTGTGCTAATATAATGTACGACTACCTGGTCAACTTCTCAGGGGACATCGAATATTTTCACGCTATATGATAAGGTCTTATCAATAAGGAGGCCAAACCCCTGTTCTGCTCTATAGCCCATGCTTAACACTATAACGACAGTTAACAGTTCTATGTACCACCCGGTCAAAACCTCACTGACACATGTCGATTCAAAACATAATAGGTTTGTAACGGAGATACCTTGATTTTGAGGGTCGTCTGTTATAGAATCCTACTTCAAACCATGGCCAAAATAAGTATACACAATAACACAGTACCACGGTCAGAAAGCGACAGGCTAACATTTTCGGCATGAAAGCAAAGGTGATAGCGGATCGAAATACCTTGATTCTGTAGGTCGTCTGTCCAATTTTTCCAACACACTACTACGGCCTGAGCGCCAGAGGCGAAAATAATTGATTACACCATTACTAGACGATAATTTTTTTTCTACCAGATGCCAAAGGTAGGCACTTGGCATTTTGACTTGTCTTATAACTGGTGACAAAAGAAGGAATGCAATATTGTACCACGTATATTTAATAGCCCATTGCCAGTTCCACGATCAATACCAGAACTCATTGTGTGGGGGGGCGGGTTCATTTTTTTTATTGATTCAGGAACGCACTGGGTAGAACAAGTTTTACCAGTTTGGTGCTTCTATTCAATCTCCCACTGCCCAGTGTCATCTGTGGGGCTCAAGTCCTTGGTCTTGCATGAAGTTGATACTTGACACACACCTCGTATTTCCCCTGCAGTGGAGATGAGATCTTTGTCAGGCTGGCCTAAATTTCACTTCAATGTGACAATATATATTGATATATGAAAATATAGATATGGATATAATTTTCATTAACGTGGTGTAGGCCTACATTGTAGGTATAGTACTCCACGATATTTTTAGAACTGAATTTCAGCAGTCTCTGTGTGTTTTCTCTATTGACTTCTGCTGAAAACGCCTACATTAGAAGCTTCGTTTCTGTAATTATTTTCTTTATTCCACATTGTTCGTCTAAATAGGTATCATATTTGTATTCAGCATGGTTTGAGGAATATTTCGGTATATCATACTGGTCACCAAATATATTGCATACATGGTTATCAGACGACCTGTAGCTTTTCAAAAATAGGTACCATGTACCTGAAGGACCCCGCCCCCCGCAAGGGTGATCCGAGAGATTTTGCCATTTTTCTGACAGGTTGATTTTTTTAAAAAGTCACTAAATAGTCAAGCTCGCATAATTTCATGTCAGAGAAATAGGAAACATCATAAAACCAGGAAAACATAACTATTTGTATGAACTAACTAAAAAAATGAGTGCGGGGCAAATTGACCAATAATGTGGATTTCCCGAAATAAAATAACTCGTTAATAACTCACGAATAAAGTTGAACCATCTCTTCGTTGAAGGTAAAGTAAAACTATATACTTGAACTTGTTGGAATGCTACACGTGGTCAAACAAACTGAATTGTTCAGAAAAATGGCGTTTCACATTCGATGCATGAATCCTTTGCACAAAATTGAACACGGTCACGGTCTATCAATCTGTTGTTTTTGTTTCGTGCTGTTGTTGTTGTTGGAACATGGACCAGGGGGTAAAGTCGTGTAGTTGCGCCCGCATATACTCGACCAATGCTTTCATAAAATATGCGATCGGAATGCAGAACCATTCAGCTGGAAGAGCTAGTACAAGTTCACTACACTATCATCTTTGTTGACTAAATATGATGTAATTAGACAAATGATCTGTTTTTCCTCTGTATAACCACATTATCAAATCTCGCGCGATTTCTCAAGAAGCATGCGACTGGATATTAGAGTAAGGTGTCTCAGAGAAGTAGATCTCCAGAGAGGTTGACAAAAATGCTTTTCTACAATCAAAGGTCGAATTAGTTATTTTGTATGCTAAATATCAGCATATTTCACAGAATTATGACGATTCTTCGATATTTATAGGCCTACATGGACGATTTTATCAACATGCTTATTTGGGCGTATGAATACTATTTTCATGTAATGGCGGGTCACCTTGCTCCCAAAATCAAGCACTCTCTGTCACATTCCGAACTTTGTGAAATCGAAGCGCTGAGTTCGATTTCTATGTCAACAGATGTGCTGAAAGTGCTTATCTAACTGTGTATTTGTGGAAAATTTGAATTCGATATCTGCTATAGTTTATTTCCCATTGAATTATCTTCATTTCGTTGTAAAGCCAAATGTAAAATGACGAGATTTCAGCGGTCATTTGAGTACACGTGCAGAGTCGAAAATGTGTATACGGCCACGTGCTATAGGCGAAATTGATAACTTTCCTCACTGGTTCTCCAAAACATAATGGGGTCGTTCTTATTTATTCTTTTCTTGGCCTGTTCTAGTATTTATTTTCCGAAAGTCCATTCGCGAAATTCTTTGCCATTTCATGTTTGCTTCACAAAGGTATTGACGATTTTTCCCCCAAAATGTCTCGTGGTATCATTGTGCCATCATATCATCATAAAATTTGGTCATTATAATGATAAGGGGCTTTTTTTTTGAAATTCAGACTTGGCAATTATTTTTTGAAAATCTCAAAGATCATTAACAAGCGGAGTAGTATTCCCAGAGGACTGTATCTCCCGTTTCAAGGGTAGACCTACTTCATGTGGTCTATCTGCTCCTCAGGGGCCAACTGTTCACAAAGTGAGAGAACTTCATATGAGCGGGAAAACATAACGAGAAAAATTCATTCTTGTGAATGCAAAACTTTATTTCATTGCTGTAAATACACGTCGCTGTATATTAGGTAGAAGAATGATCGCTCAAAATAAGCGCAAGTACACGTACTCGATTTTTCTAGGCGCAATATACACAGCCAGAAAAGGGGTAGTGATTATCTCCCTTTGCACCATAGTTTCGAGTCTTCCATCCTGGCATCAGCACTTTCATGAACATGAACGAAGTAAACATATATTTATCATCGTATACGCAGTTTCAAAGATAATACTCCGATCCTTTCAATCAGCTGCAATATAATGGAAATATGTGTCTACTAATTCCTCTATTTTCGTATTCCAATGGCAGGCAATCGTTGAACTTAAACCAATAAATAGGTTGAGTAAGAGCCTACACAACACCTTCACAACACATTTCATTGATCCTGACCAGC
>JAVTVY010044373.1:0-21865 GCA_036873755.1 Hanleya hanleyi | reverse complement strand
GTGATGTGGTAGTGAGGGCCATGTGGTTGTTGATCTTCTTGATCACCGACTTGAGGGTATCGGACTGCGCTAAGTAAGGATAGAGAAATTCCTTCACCAGGTTCAAGTCGTATCGCCCCGAATTGAAGCCGAGCACCGGTAACTGACCTAAGTATTGAAGGAACCGTAACTTCAATTTCTCCGCATAAGGTTTAGGTAATGGGACATCCTGCGACTGCAGAGGCTGGGACTGCTGGGACTCGGACTCGGACTCGGACTCGGACTCTTCATCGTCGCTGAACGCTACACCCGGTTCAGGAATGCGGTCGTCCAGCTGGGTGAGTACGTCGTCGAACTTGGCCACCAACAATTCCGTACTGGCCGCACTCACTCGCTCTAAATACTCCATCATACGGGTGATCAACTCATGGGCTTCCCCCGTGGACACGAAACACACCGGTGCAGCGTCATAGCCAGGTACATTGGATGAAATGCTGACACTGAGGGGGATATGTCGCTGTGTCCACTGCGTTTTAGCCGAAAACAGGTCCATGGGCTCCAACACGGCCTCAAAATCATAGCATGCCCGGTAGGGAAAATAACGGTCCTCTTCCGGTATGATGATACCCTCATCGGCCAGTTCCTGGAAAATAGTAGGTGTATTATGATACACTCCACCCGGATAGACTCGCTTGACACTGTTGTCACAGATTTTCTCGTGGCAATGTAAGTTGTAAGACTGGTTAAACACACGATGGCATTGGGCACAACTGAAAGACTGAGCGTACAGGCTCATATTGGTAATGAGCGAAAAATGACTCACGCCATTGTCATCGAACACATTCACTTTCATCGTAGCAGCATACCGTTCTGTGGATCGCCGAACCAATTCAGCCACATAGGTGTCGTCATCCTCCCGTCGTAATCGATAAACAAAGATATTAATATCGAACAATGTTTCCACATCATCCAAATGCTTGAAGGGGACACCTCGGAAGTGCCGCTTATCCATGTCGTGCTGCTCTAGATATTGTTCCCAATAGCCATCGGCCACTGTGTCACAAGCCCGGGGGTCACACTCGTCCAGATGCACGGCCAAACACCGAAACATACATTTCCGGTCTTTGTAGGCCCCCCCTTTTTTTCCTGCTGTTAATGCATTCAGGCCTTTTCGAAAAAGCAACCACGGGGGGAGTTGTACAGGAGCACCGATCGGGTGATCTCGCATTTTCGTGACGAAAAATGTGACGTTAGTGACCATTTCCACAAGCCATTGGGTATTGGGGCGTTGCAACCGAGCCCATTCCAATGGATCCAACGTAGTCAATTGGTCGATGAGTGGCTCCAGAGAAATCGCATCCGTCACGGTGAACGGCTGATCAAACACATAGGTATTATTGCTGGGATAGAAATACCGCAGTTGGTCCGTCTCTTTGTGCCGTAAGATATACCCAAATGTGACATTCAACTTATAGGCTGTCACCTGATCTTTGAAAATGTTCTCGGCATATGTAGTGAGATACGTGAGGTCCTCCAGCCGAAAATTGTATAAGTCCAAAAGACGACGATCACGGTGAAAACAATGGCGTATGGTAGCCCAGTGTCGTTGATAAATGGCCCTGACACGTGCATCTTCAGGCAAGACTTCAACCGGAGGTGCTGCTGGGTCGAAGGGAAAATCTTCTCCACGTCTCATGCTTACTCGAAAAAAGTAAATGGATGGCTGTGCTGGCTGCGTGGCTGGCTGGCTGGCTGGCTGGGAGACAGATGAGATCAGGTAAGTCAGATTGAATACACCCTTTCCCTAAAAATGAACTCCTTTTATAGCCCATTGACCTCATTTGCATATTTTCAGCGGACAACAGGCCGCCATCTTGAAAACGACCACCCCTAACATACAAAAACAAGCCACCATCTTGAAAACGACCACCCCTAACACACACAAACAAGCCACCATCTTGAAAACGACACCCAAAAGACCTCATTTGCATATTTTGAGGGGACAACAGGCCGCCATCTTGAAAACGACCACCCCTAACACACACCAACAAGCCACCATCTTGAACATATGCAAATGAGGATGGCTGGGGAAAACCCATAACACACACAAACAAGCCGCCATCTTGAATACGACCACCCCTACCCTACAAAAACAAGCCGCCATCTTGAAAACGACCACCCCTAACATACAAAAACAAGCCGCCATCTTGAAACCGACCACCCCCACCATACAAAAACAAGCCGCCATCTTGAAACCGACCACCCCTAACATATAAAAACAAGCCGCCATCTTGAATAAACACAATGAACCAATGACCTCATTTGCATAAAAAACGCATTTAAGCCGCCATCTTGAATACGACCACCCCTACCATACAAAAACAAGCCGCCATCTTGAAACCGACCACCCCTAACATACAAAAACAAGCCGCCATCTTGAAACACACCACCCCTAACATACAAAAACAAACCGCCATCTTGAATAAACACAATGAACCCAATGACCTCATTTGCATATAACTCATTTGCATACACTCACGCATGCGCACACACACACTCACAACCCAAAAATAAATTCTGCGCATGCGCAGTTGAGAGCTAAAGCGGGTTAATCCTTGCTCCCTACTACTGATAGGCATTTAGAAGTTGGCGTATAATGCTATTCTATGGATAACAACTTCTTTATTGCTGTGGAGCTGACGTTTCGTTGGAGATATTTCCAACTTTTTCAAAGCTGATGAAAACGAGAAGCGAGAATGATGTACCAAATTATTTCAAATAATTGGTTTAAGTAACTTTATTTGCTCAATGGCAACAGGGAGCGAAATAAGCATATGCTTATCAGGACGTCTCCCCAGTACACAGTATATTCGTACAAATAAAGATTGCAATAAAGCAGATTATTTACATATAAATAAGGTAATGGCGTTTAACGTGAATATCAAAATAGAAAATTTATCAAAAAGATTGAAATTAATTAATGTCCAGAAACTATGGTTGAGAAAAACATCTGCGTGCTCTGCGCAAGTCATCAATTCTGGCTGGCCGCAAAAGAAATAGGATTTGAAGTGATGATGATAGCACAAATAAATCAGGCAAACCGTTTAGAGGAAGCAACAAATTTTCCTAATGCACAGAGAATACTAGTATTTGTTTCGATATTTTGCTCGGGGTCGCCTAGCAGCAGAAATAAAGCGGGTGGCACGTGCGAAAACTGGTAAAAAATTTCGAGGTCACTTGCTTGTTATTGGGGTGGGCAGTAAATTCCAATCACGAAGAGTGGTCGGGAAAAAGGATCTCTGAAATAACTGAGTTCGGCACCTATATATGGGGTAAATAAATCTGCATTACGAATATTATAGGGGTTTCGTTCATTTGCCATAACAGGAAGATGGGCGAACAACAGCTCGGTCAAGTCGGTCAACAGCTCATTCAGAGCTATTGTTCTCTGGTTTGTATTTTATACCGACGCTAAATGAAGTTTCTTAATCTTTACTCTTATGCTGAATACAAATATGATAAGTAATTAGACGATACATGTGGATTAAGAATATAATTACAGAACCGCACCTTCTGGGCGTTGCCAACAGAAGCAAAAAAAAAAAATACTGTTGAAATTCAGTTCTGAAACTAATATAAAGCCTTATAGCTACAAAGTAAACTATAAATTATATTGAGATATATTTTTTTAAATATATTTTTGCAGTTATCAATACAAATATTAAGGGAATAATCCTGAATAGATCAAGCTGCACACCCACAACCCCATTTCAGGGATTTTACCTGAAATCCAGGGATAATTTCCTGAATTTCAGAAAAAAGATCCCTGAATGAGAGGATTTTCTCTCAAATTCAGGCAAATTTACCACCCTCATTAGTAAGCTCCTGAACCTATTCAGGTGCGTAAAATCACCTAAAATTCAGGTACCGGTAATTTAGCTTTAATTCCTGGATGATATAGCTGAATTTCAGGAAATTACCCCTGGATTTCAGATAAAATCCCTGAAATTGAGTTGCAGATGTGCAGCCTGATCTATTCCCTGAATATTTCTAAGAGTGTATATCGGTACATTGTCCCATTCAAGTGAATTTACGCCAGCCTAACAAAGGATCTCACCTCTATTGTTGTGCAAATAGCAGATGTGTGTCCGGTAACAGCTTTATGCAAGATCAGGCAGGTGAGCCCCACAAATGACAACTGACAGCGGGAGATCTCTCAATCAATACACTTTTGCCTTTGGGTTACGTGCCTCAGCGTTAATAGGAGATTATCCTCCATGTCAGACCGACGAGAATTCCTCTGGACATGCTGTGATAATTACATTAAATATATGAAAAATGTGTATAAAATACTTCCAAATATAACAGGCCTAACAAACAGAACACCGATGACGACAACTATTATAAAACAGCACCAAATGGAGATGAACATGATGAAGATCATCATCGTCGGTCCACAAGAACGTTCAGAATACTCGACCCTGTACTACGCCAGACACGCTACCCCACCGAACCGAGCAACCAGAATACCAAATCCTAAACTACACCGACACGCTACCCGATAGATGACACCGAACTGACGCCTCAACACAGAATATCATCCTTTGACTTTCATACAATATAGGACGTAGACCTGCCGTCCTGTGCCCCAATACACACTCCAAGCAATTGTTACAGGCACAGATTTCTGGAAGAGCCCACCCTGTTCCCAAGGGCGTCGTTAGGGAAGTCGATTCGAAAAATCCTGAAAACGCCCATGGTTCTCCCAGTTTTTTCTGGACGGCTTTGTGCGTACAAAGGGGTACCAAGACAAAGGAATCATCCACGCGATTAGACCTATAGTGAACTCAAATTGACTAGTATAACTTAACCAAAAAAACCCGAAAGAGACTTACGAACTTGTACATAACGATTCTTATTTACTTCTATTTATATCTCCTACTAATCTCTCATTGTTATTTATTTATTTATTTATTTATTTATTTACTTATATACTTAGCGCTGGAAAAGATATTAAAAAAACAAAGAAATGTACCGCGAAATTCAAATAAAACATTGAGTTGATGGGCCGCGAAATCCGAACGGGAAGCGGCCCTTAAACTACAATTTCAATCAATCAATCAGGCCTATTCAGTTCAGTTCAGCGCTCAGAGTGAACGGACGTGCTTTTGTGTTCTGCCAAACTATAGCCAAGCTTCCCAAGCCTTTGTGTTCCACTGCGGTCTTCGTTCCCCGGGCACTACAGGATTACCTAAACTACAACAACAGTGGGAAAAACCAGCCAGCCAAAGCTAAGTTTTGAATTCGATTTTTGCACGTACACTAATATTTTACATCACCAAAGTCACCCCTTACCAAATAACAACTAGTCCTGATCTAAACAAAAACAAATCAAACAATGGAGGCCTCTCAATCCTCCCAATCCACCGTAAAAACGCCTAAAAGGAAACTTTCAGAAATCAACACTGATCAAACCCCACCTCTCAAAAAACACGCACCCTGTCCCAAATCCCCAAGGAGTCTTGCAAATTTTATCGCCATCATTCATAGTTTAACTCAACTGAGAGCATGTAAATTCCCAAAGGCCAAGGTAGCAAACGATCTAAAAAAATGTGCTTGTGACGTACACCAAGTCTTTGAACTCCCGGGTGGTGATCTGAAAGTCCACTGCAAATCACAAACTCAGTTCGATAAATTACTACGTTTAGACCTATTAGCAGATAAACCTGTCTCGGTGAAACAATTCAAACAGCGTAAAGAGCAATGCAAAGGACTAATTTATGGAATTGACCTGAACATCAAGCTAGAGGATATCAAGCAAAAACTTTCGGATCAAAATGTCATATACGCTAAAAGATTACAGAAAAATAAGAACGATACCACTAGTGTTATGTTAGTATTCAGAGGAACAAAACTCCCAGAAACTAGTCGGCTCTGGGTACACAATATTACAGTGAAACCTTTTTATGATACCCCTAAGCGCTGTTTTCAATGTCAAAAATTTGGACATTTTCAAAATTTTTGCAAATCGCAAGTTATTTGTCCCAAATGCGCAGGAAATCACACCTATGATCTCTGTACCGAAACCAAAATTACCTGTGCCAATTGTAAAGCAAATCACTCCGCAGGATATAAGGGCTGCCCGGCTTACAAAACTGCCCGCACAGTGGAGTTCGTAAAAGCAAACAAAGGCATTTCATACTCACAGGCAGTAAAAGAAACCAAACTCAACCAGAAGATAAGTCTAACAATGGCACATAGGAGAACAAACGTGAGTGAAACAATAGCTACACCTGTCTCAGCCAAGCCCGAAGAAACAATAGAAATAGAAGACAATGAGGTGGAAACTGAACGAATTTCAATGACCAAACTTGACCTCCTAGGTTTCATAACGTTAGCGATAAACTCAGTTACCGACTCCAATCAGCCCAAGCTAAATAAAAAAGAAAAAACTATAATCATAGCTAAAATAGGCCAAGATTTCTTTAACTGGAATTTCAAATATGAAGAAATTATAGATTGGGGGCTGAACCCTAAATATAAAAAGGAAACTTCCACACCTCTCAGAACACCCAATGCCCATAATATCTCGGCATAAATGCATGCACCACTATTAACCTTATACCCATAGGACTCAAACAATCTATAAACTTCAATATAAATAAATTATCAATACTCCAATGGAATGCCCGAAGCATCGGGAAAAACGGGGACAATCTTAAAGTTTTAGTAAATGAAATCAGCCCAGATATAATTTGTGTTCGGGAAACATTTCTGAAGCCAGGAAAAAATAAATTTACAATACACGGATATAAGCCGTATAGATCAGACAGACTTACAGGTGCACTAGGGGGAAACCTTATATTAATAAAAGAGGATATGATTCACATCGAAGTAGATAAAAGCCCTACCAGTGACGATCTCGAATGGCACGCTATTCAGGTCTTCTTCAATAATAAACCTATTAATATCATTAATTTATATGCCCCAGGAAGTCTAAAGAAAATCTTCCCAAAAGAACTGGACAACATCACAAAGAAATTTAACTCCCCTATTATCATATGTGGTGATTACAACAGTCATACCCCCATTTGGGACGACAATTGCACCAAGGCTGACGAAAAAGGCCAAGTAGTGGAAAAATGGCTTGACCAAAATAACCTATGCTATTTAAATAATGGCCATGGGACGCGAATAGACATGAACACCGGTAAACTATCTGCACTAGATTTAACTATTGTCTCCCCTGATCTAGCTGTTAAATCCGAATGGGAAGTGATTCCTGACACGCTTGACAGCGATCACTTCGCCATTCTGACGAAAATTAGTATAAAACCGGACTCTGAAAGGACAGACGCCCCTCCAAAATTTCAGTACTCCAAAGCCGACTGGAAAAGCTTCCAGAAAGACTGTCAAAGCCTAAATCATGACGAGATATTCAATTCCGATCCAGAGATGTTCAATGAAAACATTACAAATTCACTACTTAACATAGCACAAAAATATATTCCGATATCACAACAGCGCCACAACAAAAACCCGGTTCCCTGGTGGAACCCAGAGTGTGCAAAGAATATTGCGGCCAAAAAGAAGGCACTTAGAAAATTCAAAAAAAGTAGGCTCCAAAGTGATCACGCGAACTACAAGGAACTCAAAATTATAGCTGAAAAAAGTGTCAAAGAAGCTAAATCAAAATGTTGGGAAGACTTTTGCAACACTATAGATATCAAAACGAATTCAAAAAAAGTATGGAACAAAATAAAAAATATACAAGGAAAGCTAACAAACACAGTCCCTGTACTGAACAAAACTAAAAAAACGAACAAGGAAAAGGCAGAACATCTCGCCGAATCTTTCACTTCGAACAGTAGTGATAGGAACCTGAAACCAGAATTCAGAAAAATTAAGGAAGAGACAACGATACAAAACGATCTGGACGATCATTTAGAAAACTATCTCAATGCAGACTTCAACATTAATGAATACCACAAAGCTATACACTGTAAAAAAAGAGAGCGCACCTGGTAAAGACAAACTAGGATACACGATCCTTAAACACCTACCTAATAAAACACAGAAGCTAATTTTGAAACTAATTAATGTCAGCTGGCAGACCAAACAACTTCCAAGTAAATGGAAAACATCCATCGTTATCCCAATCCCAAAAGCAGGTAAAGATCCATCCGACAGCAACTCTTACCGCCCAATTTCTCTCACTTCAAATCTATGCAAAATAATGGAAACCATGGTAAAGAATAGACTGGAATTTCATATAGAAAACAACAACTTATTAAACAAAACTCAAAGCGACTTTCGTAAGAACAGAAGTACGTTAGACCATATAGCCAGATTACAACACTCAATAAAAAAGGGGAATGCCAAACATCAGTACACACTAGGTATCTTCCTAGACATAGAAAAAGCATTTGACCTTGTATGGCAGGACGGCATAATTATTCAATTAAGCAGACTTGGAATTAAGGGAAGAATGCAACACTGGATAAAAAACTTCCTAAACAATAGAAATTTTAAAGTTCGCATAGGAAATACCCTATCCACCGACCATGAATTAGACAACGGTACCTCTCAGGGAAGCGTCATAAGCCCTACCCTTTTTAACATCCTCATCAATGGCCTAGCCAATGAAATTGACACGAAATATCCGGAAGTAGAACAGTCTCTATTTGCTGACGATTCTGCCCTCTGGAAAACCGCACGCTCCATAAAAAAATTGACTGGCTGGGCCAATAAATGGGGCTTCAAATTTTCCGCCCTAAAAACAACGGGCATTATATTTTCAAACAATAAACACATTGACGTTAAACTAACACTAGGAGGTCAGAAAATTGAATTCAGAAATAGTGTTAAATACCTAGGTATGATCTTTGACAGAAAACTCACATGGAAAGACCACATCGACCAACTAGTCCTCCGCTGCAATAAAGACCTGAACCTCATGAGGTGTGTGTCTGGGACAAACTGGGGAGCGAGTAAATATAGTCTGATAAAATTATACCAAACCTTAATCAGGTCAAAAATAGATTATGGGTCCATCGCCTACCAATCAGCATGTAAGACACAACTAAAAAGAATAGACAGCATCCAATATTCTGCTCTAAAAATAGCTACTGGAGCCTTCGAGGGAACCGCCTTATGTAGTCTTCAAATA
The DNA here is from genome assembly GCA_036873755.1 of Hanleya hanleyi. NCBI lineage: Eukaryota > Metazoa > Mollusca > Polyplacophora > Lepidopleurida > Hanleyidae > Hanleya > Hanleya hanleyi. Next base: position 12,717 of record JAVTVY010044373.1, on the reverse strand, counting down.
GAAACCAATGAGAAACCCTTACATTTAAGACGAGAGGAACTGTCCCTGAAATATGCAGGAAAAACTAGAGCTAAGGGCGAAAATCACCCATGCCACAAAATTTTTGAAGAAAAAAGTGAATATGAATATTTAAAGAAAAACTGGGAAAAAGACTCCGCCCCCCTCGGCTACACCGTAAATAACCTATTCCAAGAGCACGAAATACCCATCGCGCACATCTGCGACACAGACAAAATCACTAGACCCCCCTGGGAATTAGAGTCGCCCCACGTGGACACAAGTATTCACGACTACCTCACAAAGAAGGACAACCCAGACTTTATAAGAGCCACCACGCTTGAATATATCAACCAAAACTGGAAAAATTACTTAAAAATCTATACAGACGGATCGAAAAACACAAGTAATAACACAGGATCAGTTTTTGTTATACCTGAGCTCAACATACAAAATGGTTTCAAACTTCCAGACAATATGTCTGTATACACTAGCGAACTGATTGCTATAATAAAGGCTCTCGAATGGATCATCGAGCACAAACCAATCCGTGCGGTGATACTCAGTGACTCCCTTACTGGACTCACATCCATCCCAAATTCTATATCTGACAGTAGACCTGATCTCATACACAAAATAGAATGTATATGTACACAAATACACAACGAGGGTATAGACGCCATTTTAGCATGGGTACCCGCGCATGTCAACATCAGAGGTAACGAAGCAGCCGACAAAACTGCCAAAGACAGTCTTGCTAAAACTACACACGATGTGCCAATAGGATTAGGATATAAAGAACTCAACACTATCATTAGACGCAAAATAGATAGCAAGTGGCAAAAGGAATGGAACGGAGAAGAACGTGGACGGTGGTTACATAAGATCCTTGATGGAGAGAAAAGACAAGCCCAGGGATTCCAGTTAGACAATAAACGTGATGAACGCATAATCACCAGATTAAGACTAGGCAAAACCGGACTTAAATCACATCTGTCCATGCTTCTGAAAAACACCTCACCACTCTGTACCGCATGCAACAATGTAGAAGAAACAATAGAACACGTGCTACTTGAATGCCCAATCCACAGCCAACAACGTGTGGCACTTAGAAACGAATTTTAAAAATTCAACACTCCCTTAACATTACCAGCGTTATTAAACCCTAAGCCCCCCATTAGAAATCAGGTATTCAAGTCCTTAATAAATTTTATCAAAACTGCTGGTTATTACTCCAGTATATAATACTACCGCCGTACATGCGCAGTCAGCAATTTTTTTTTTTTTTTTTTTTTTTCCACATAATCAACTACTAGTACACCAAGTACTATGACACGATTTGATAGAGGCCAAATCATTCTTCTGACTTCAACAAATGGTATGGTTGCAGCGGAGTTACCTTGATACTGAGGGCCGTGTGCACCATAGCCATACAAAACATTATGGCCATAATAAACTATCCATACATAACATCCGGTCAAAATGTCACAGACACATTTAGAAATAAAATAGGCATGGCAACAACGGAGTTACCTTGATACTGAGGGCCGTTTGTTCCACTGTCCTACAAAACAAACGATGGCCAAATCTAATTGAATTCATGACAACATTAGCACGGCCAAATCGCATATAGCGAGCAGTATTCGGCATAAAATATAGGAAATGGTGATGGCGGAGTTACCTTGATACTGAGGGCCGACTATCTCATTGTCCTACAAATTCTTTATGGCCATCAATCGATAATGCATACAGAAATAATACAGAGCCGTTTAATTGTGTATTCACCTAGTACTGAATCTATCGAAATGTTTAGTTATTTATTCATTTGTTTATCTATTTACTCACTTAATTATATATTGGTATTCATATTATGTGACTGACGGTCGGGGCGTGCCTGTTGTTGGGAGGAAGATATATCAAATTATTGCATCGAAAGACATTAGAAAACAAGAATGACTACAAGCCTTCTATTTCATATGATACAGGCACACCGAAGACCACAGACGAGTTGGACAAGACCTGAAACAGAAGACGGAAGACGATTACAGGAATACCAACAGCGCCTTGAGTGACAACGCCGCATAGCAAGAACACCCAGAATCAGAATACTCGACCCTAGACCACACCGACACGCTACCCCATAGATGACACCGAACTGACGCATTAACACAGAATATGATCCTTTGACTTTCACGCAATATAGGACGTAGACCTGCCGCCCTGTGCCCCAATACACACTCCAAGCAATTGTTACAGGCACAGATTTCTGGAAGAACCCACCCTGTTCCCAAGGGCGTCGTTAGTGAAGTCGATCCGAAAAATCCTGAAGACGCCCTTGGTTCTCCCAGTTTTTTCTGGACGGCTTTGTGCGTACAAAGGGGTACCAAGACAAAGGAATCATACACGCGATTACAGTGAACTCATATTTACCAGTATAACTTAACCAAAAACCAAAAAGAGACTTACGAACTTGTACATATAGCGATTCTTATTTACTTCTATTTATATCTCCTACTAATCTCTCATTGTTATTTATTATTTATCTATTTATTTATTTATTTATATATTTAGCGCTGGAAAAGATATTCAATAAACAAAGTAATGTACCGCGAAATTCGAATAAAACATTGAGTTGATGGGCCGCGAAATCCGAGTGGGAAGCGGCCCTTAAACTACAATTTCAATCAATCAGGCCTATTCGTATCTAATATAGTGTACATTGTAGCAGAGTAGTATTAGTAGTATGTTTAAGACTATTTCAACTGGTGTTTGTTTTGACTTGACTTCTGCTGAAAACGCATAGGAGCTCTGTTTCTGTAATTGTACTCGTTAACTTACACTGTTTGAATAAACAGGTATCATATTTGCATTCAGCAAATTTATATTTGCTGTTATTTCGGTATAACAATGGTCGGCAACTATATTGCATATATGGTTAGCATACCACGGGTAGTTTTTCAATAAAACGGTTAGAGATGTCCTTCAGGAACAGGGCCGGAAACATGTCAGGAAGCAACAAAAACTATCTTTCCAGGGGAAATTTTTATTATCTTCAAATAAACAAATATTGTCAAAATGGAACTTTTCACATGTATTATTATGGCATTCCTGGTGTACACACACATTCTAATTCAAATTTGAGCTGTGTCAAATTTTGGGGCATGAGACGTTCAGATGGGAAATTTCTTTGTTATTGTTTTTTTTCGGTATCGTTTATGGACTACATGTGTACTAAAGATTGTTTGTTTGGAATTGGAGCGATATGCAAGAGGTGAGAAAAATTGACGACGTCTGGTGACTAATGCTCAGATATTTCAGTTAGAATTTATTATGGTGATATTGGATATGGGAAATTGATATAATCAATAATTATTTTTCAAAACTTAAAGGTTTAATTTCTCCTGTGCACTGCCATTATCTACGTACGGGTCACGTGACCCGCATGATACGTTGCCGATCACGTGACACGTACGAATATGATGGAGGTGAAATTCCACCGACCGTTGATGGTTGAAAACTGATTGCAGGCGGATCAGCTCTTCACGGCAATGAAACTATTTTGCCAAAATCGATAAAAGCAGTGGACAGAGAGTGGTGAGGGGTTGTTTTATTGCCGGATAAAGCCGTACGAACCATAAAGCCGTGTTTTCCCGGAGTGTACATATAAGTTCAGCAAGAGGATTCATGGCGTAGTAGCAACGAACGAAGCCATGTAAACTTGAATTGGTTAGACATGATATACTAACACCAAATTCAACTGAAGCAAATAAGACCCTATATAGACATGTAAGATTGGGGAGCATTGATAGGATATATTAATTTGCTGAGACAAGCAGAAGACATGATGAGAATTTCAGCATGTAGCAGCACTGACCCCATAGTGAAAGAACTGCAGTTACAGATTCATAGCGCCCAGTTGCAAAGATATCCATCTCTCTTCATTGCTTTGCAGGTCGAGAGAGTTTGGAGATGTGGTGGGTAAAACTGTCAGTATATGGATAACACGCTAGAGATATTCAGGGCGAAGTGTTCAAGAAGTCAGGAGTTCAACAATAACAAAGTAGATCCGAGTCATATTGCTGGAAAGAAATTGTTGGATAATGATGGAGTAAATATTTTCACAGACGCGTTAGCACTAGGACACCCGGACCGAGTTGGAGGCTTCGGTCATTGTATTCTTGAAGGTCTCAAATCCGCTCCCATCAGTTTCAAAGATGGGCAGTAATTATGTAGATAAGGTGGTTGGTATAATGCTAATATTAATGTCTAGAATATGTAACAGACACTTCTGACCAGGTAGATGTATATCAAGCGTATCACCATGGTTACGTAGGATGTACTCCCAGTATGAGAAATCTATGTATTCTTTTCAATATCTAAAACTTCACCTGAAGATCCTCTAGCTGTGCCATCTCAACAGCTAGTTCATCAGCACATAATACTACGTGTACTTCTCAACGGACACCAGTGTTAACTTTCAAGGCACATTTTCTCATTTATACTTCAAGGGCAGCCTTATTCAAGAATGATTCCGAAATACCTGCTCTATTATCTATGAAACCTTTTGCCCTTATTTACTAATTTAAATTTGGCTTCGGACCCTCATGCTTATGGGTATCGCCTTACAACACTTATTTGTACACTTCCTGTCAGTAATTCTTTTATTATTTGCGAAAAATAATATCCAAAAAAGGAAAGTACTGATAATTTGCAAATAGTAACCGAAAGTAACAGAGGCAAAACAATTCTGATTGTACCTATATTTAAAGTTGTATGGGCTTGTTACAAGCGTCTAGTCCGTCATTCATAATTCAGCCGTCGTCCATTAGAGAATATCCGCGTCCATAATCCAAAGACCTATTCCATATTCCATATAACAGTTTTAGCACCAAATTCAAAAAGACAATCATAGTATATATAAACATAGGCTTGTTTCCTGCAAGAGAAGCGGTCAACAGTTTTCAATGATGCCGGCAAGACATCATGATGTTCCAAAAATATCAAATCCGTATCGCTGATCAGTATTCTTAATCCATAATATTCGTTGTAAAGTCGTCATCTGAAGACTGATGTATCTCAGTCACGCTTTGATTGTGACTGTTCATATGAGTACCATGAGGATCTTGAAGTACATGGGTTCATACGGCCTCTAGCCCCGGGTTAAGCGGAATTAGACACAAGTTACGAAACGTAACGCCATAGATCTTGCACGCTACGCTCGTATTTTCCTATCAGCATGCGTTATGTATCGCCAAATTTGAGAAACTTTGAGTGGCGGCGCTTGGTGGTGTAGCCCTGATTTATAAGTTTCTGCAACAATGTTTTGTGACGTTTATTGAAATCGTCACATTTAACACAGTATCTCTTGACACTGACGTCTTGGCTAGTTCATGTTTCGGCAGTTTTTACAGTTTTTATAGCTTATGTTTCAGCAGTCTTCAATGTCCTATTTTGGGTTGACAAAAATGATCAACAATGTAGTTGTTCCTTCAAACTCAGAACTAGTGGAACCTGTTAGCAAATTAAGTATTGCTGGAGTTAAATCACTTATTAAGGTTGAAAATAAAACCGTAACGCTTCGGTGTTTAACCCTAGTAGTATACAGTTCATATAGCTAAGGACACAAGCATAGCTACTTTTCAATCGATTAGTCGATTGTCCAGATGAAAACGATTAAAAAAATCATCAACCTGTTCTGCTACCCTTCATAGAGAGAGTGATACACAATTTGAAGTAAGCCATGGAACCTTTTAGATGAATATAGACTGGTTTTTGCCAAAGGCACGAGCGAGCTTGGATAAACAAGTTTCTCTATCATCGGCTTATTACGACAACCAATAAGCCAATGTATTCACGATCATGGAGGCAAATTCGACAAACTAAGCAACGAGTGAGTGGAATTGTCATCTCCTATAGCGCTGATAAAGAAGAAAATAGAGAATACGGTTTTGCTGTAGATTATAGAAAAAAGATGGCTATTCATCTGTTAGTACACAATTAGGTCAGTTTGAGTTCAAACGCATTCCGTTTGGAATGAGAAACGCGACTGTCACGTTTCAGCTGCGGACGAGTTAAGATTTGGTGGACTTGATTGGACAATTTTTTTGTCGTATGTACAAGAGGTTCTCGTGTACTCAAAGACTGTGAAAGAACATATGGATCACCTGAATTGAATGTTTCCTAGGCTGCTTTATGCGAATCTGAAACTGCAACCTCCAAAATGTAAATTTGTGCAAAATGTTCTGAATAAAACTGATGTTCGTGGTGATGTTGCAAAAGCTGAGATTTTGAAATCCGTCTCACAACTCAATAACCAGAAATCTCTTCGTAATTATCTTGAATTGTGCAAACTGTTACCGGGAAGTTGTACAGAACTACGCGAGAATTGCATCCTCAGTTTCGTCCTCACTGATGAAAGACGCCAAATTATAATGGTCTGATGCATGTGGGATAACCTTCAACTTAAGGAAAAGTGCCCTTATAAGTACCCCAAATTTAGCCTTCCCCGATTTCTAGAAACCATTCGTCATCTCCACAGGTGCTATATGGCTATAGATTTGCGCTCGGAGAAAAAAAATGAAGCTGGTCCTGAAAATTTTGTATCATTCTTCGACAGTGGTGGCCAAGCGAAACAATTAGCTGTACCAGAACGATTCAGAGAAGAAATTCTAAAGGCGTATCATGACTCAGCCCTTGGAAGTTATCATCTTGGTTGTGAAGAACGCATGTATGGTACGATACAAATATCACTGGCCAAATATGTAGACAGGCAGACCTGCCAACAGCTAACACACACACGGGATATACATGAAAACAATGCACCCCTTACACCCTTCACTTTGAAAATTCTCCAAAATTCCCAAAGATATAATCGGTCCAACAACTGAACAAAGGTTACAATTAGCTTCATCTCATGGTGGATAACTCCGACAAATGATGGATCTAAATTTCAAAATGGTCCCCAAAATACTAAATGCTCGCCAGTTTGACTTATATTGGATCTTCGCAGCTTTTATTTGCAGCAGGAGTTAGATTTCTGTATATATTATTTGGCTCATAAGAGCTTCAATAGCGTCTAGCATCCATGATGACTACCAAAATGTTAAATGGTGTCAAAATCACGTAAATTGGTTCTAATCGGCTTCTATTTGCCACAGAAACCAGCTTTTGCGTTTGATATGGGGTTTGCAGGATCAAGAAAGTTGATTCCGTGCATTAACATTAGCATATGAATTCTAAAATGGTCAACAAACGCCGAAATTAGCTTGCTGTGTCTACTGTTAATTTGGCAGGATACCCGAGTTCATTTTGTACACAAGCATAGAACTTCAATAAGCTGTAGAATCCCTGATGACCGACAAAATCATATAAATCAGATCTCTCACAGCTTCTGTTTTTGCAGAAATTAGCTTCCTGTGTCTAATATGGGTTATCATGAGTCATAAATTGTTTCAGAGAACTAAAATACTCAAAGCTCCAAAGGACTCTAACACCTAAGTTTGTAGTCCAAATGACCACCAAAACCACGTAAATTGAATCTCGGCAGCTCATATTTGAGTTATATCTATACTTGCATCTCTATAAGGAATTACAGGATTCCTTAAGTTGATTCTGTGCACTTTAGTTCTCAACAATTCTATGCGATAATATTGTAGAAGCAAGAATGTCCGATAGAAAGAATCTAATAACCTAGCTATGACATTTTTTTCTTGATTTGCAACTCGATCGACACACAGTTTCCTAACGAGAAAAATTGAAAATTTTGTTTCACAGGAAGTTTTTTTCACAATGGTAGGACGCAAAAAAAATAATTGCCATATTTAATTTTTCTTCGACAAAATATACATGAACGCAAGGAATATTCAACAGTCCACATACGTCAGATTCCAGCCTACTCCCCCTTCTCTTAATATTACGTTACGTTTGAGTCTGAAATTCATATTATTTTTGGATCAAACTCCATCACAGTAGATAAGAATCCGTAATATGTAAGGTCACATTCCGGAGAAGCATTTCGATCGATATTTGGGACCAGTTTTTTTGATGATTTTTCACAAGAATGCCTTATATGATTTGAAAAAAAATAATATTGTACAGTGTCATGAAAGCGAAGGCAAAATGCAGAAAAAAAATCGGCGAAAAACTCAATTTCTGCAATAATGCTTTCTGACTGATTAAAATCGTCACATTTTCCACACGCTCTAGCAAATGCTACTAAGCGAGATATATGTACGCCATATGCATGTCTCACTGGAATATTAGTATCCAGGACGGGACAGTTTACTATGTCAAAATTGCTTTTAAAGTCGAAGAGAGTGACGGCCCCATTCATTTTTATAGAGATATGGGTCTGAATATGATGTGCTGTTACGGTTATCTATAGTTAGCTTCAAATCCAGTGAAGGTGGATCTATATATGCCCTTCACTGTGTCATTCGTATAGCAATTATCCACAGCTAAAAGATCGTCTATGTTGTGTTTGGTGAACGAGAAGGAACAGGGTTTGTGATGGTCGGTGTTTGAAATCGTCTGCATATAGTCTTATCATGCTTATACAGATCAGCCAAAAGAGGTTCACAAATAGTATTCATTGGAATACCTATATGCCGCTCATATATTATGTTATCAAGTTTCACATAGATATTAATAACGATAAATTCAAGCAACTCTATAAACAAAGAAACATCCGATGAAAGATATCCCTTGTATGTAGCAGAGTTAATGAACGCTTTATGGCTTCCGACATTAATATATCGGCGGTCAGTTTTCGTGAACGCCGATAGTATTAATGCACAACCAGTAAGGTACCGATGAGAGTATAGAGAGTCGAGAAATCCGATGCGGATACATGTCTGGTATGTCTAATCCCCATGTCTACTCCTTATTCTCGGTACAGCGTTCCGCTTCCGGCTGCTCATGCGCAACCCTGCTCCCATCCCCTCGCTATCTCTGGACGAAAGCCTGCGTCCAGGTGTCTCATTGGGTGAAATCCTCAGATCTAGTAATTGACGTTTTCGGTGTAGGAAAAGTGGAGAAAAAGGGGTCACCACTTGACATTATGATGGAGTGCTTGAGATAGTGTAGGATTTCCTCCATTGGCCCTTCCCGCTGACGTACCGGTCTTTCACATGGAATTTCCATTGACCTGCACAGACTCGCCTGCTACCCTACACACATGTAACGACTTACTGGGACTTGACACAACAAGCGTCGACGGCAACGACCAACGGAAGTTGTGGCCGTCGTCTTACATGTTCACGTTTTGCCACCGTGAAAAGGCTAGCCAATGCCATATAATACTACTAAGGGGTCTACACTGCGTAGCCATGTGATAATAAATGGTGTATGTATAATGTATACCGGACCTACACACTGTGAAATATGTGTATTGAAGATTTAAACTTTTATATTTTAAGAGAATTGCATATATTTGATAAGAATTATCCCCAGCTAGCGTATCTAATTCCGCTTAAGCCGGTGCTAGGGACCGTGTGGATACTTCATTATCTCCACATGAACAGCTGCAATAAAAGCGCGATTGAGATATTAAGGCTACGTCCTAGTATCCACCGTATTCTCGGGTATAGATGTGAGGTGCCGAGGGAATATTTCCTGTAAAGTCATATGGTTGCTTCCTAGTCACCCGACGTCAATTTTTTTCCACCTCTTGCATATCGCTCCAATGTATAGATACGTAATAATCAATTAGAATTGACAGGTGATCGTTTTTAGTCTCTAGTACACGCATGTATGTGTAGGCTATACGTTATGTTTATGTCCACATTCGCGGGGGCGTGTGATTTTTCTGGTCAGAGGTTAGTTTCATATTGCGTTTATATTTGTTCAATATGTACTAAATTCAGAGACCATCTCCCTAGTATAATCCGTGGCGTGTCCGACTTCTACTCTTCCTCCTCCGCTTTACTCACGGCACAGCGGGTCGCATAGGTGATGACTTACGAAACTGCTTCGTGCATTAACTTCTGTACCACGATTGACGTCTCCAGTAAAGAAACAACAGATTACCTTTAACCCTATCTGGCTTCTAGAGCGATTTGGGTATATATCGCAACTGGCTAGAGGGCTGAAACTTACCACACTATATCTTTGGGTCAAGCTCTACAGGAAAATTTAAAAAACCCCAAGATAGCCGCCATGATGACGTCATTTTCAAAAAGAGCATTTTTGATCGATTTTTCGGGCAGAATTTTCGAATTTTTTATTTTTGCTTTTTCTTCACAAAAACTGCATGATAAATCAGTAAATAAAAATCTGATATGAAATAAAATAGGTTTTACCCACTCTTCCATACAGAAAAGCAAAATTCTTGAAAAAATATGACGAAAACATCACTTTTCAGGTACCCCACATGGACGTCATTTTGAATTTACCCATGATCCTCTGCTCGGGGGGTCATGAAAATAGGCTCAAAATGACTCCAATATGATAATCTAAAAAGTCAAGGAGTTTCAGCTCTCAAGTTTTTGTCGTTTCGGAGATATGAGCAAAAAACTAACGGGGGGGATTGGAAAGTGCCCCCAACTAATGCAGATGCAATTGGAATATGGGAGACAACTTGCAAATCACTCATCCCATTATGAGAGTGGCCTGTGTATCTCCCATGTGTATAAACGGTTTGCAAGCTTATTATATATATAGGTGTACCGTAGAGGAACACGAATTATACAGGATTTGCTCAAGTTACACTGGTTCCCCCATAGATTAATAATTTTATATCATTAATAAATGTACTGGGTATTCTGATGCATGTATTTCACTTGAAGCTGTATAGCCATTTGCACGGACGTGGGTGTTCCGAGTCAGATCAACCAGTTGATAACCAGATTACTAACCGATTGATCTGACCATGAACTCCTGAACACATACAAACCCCATTGCAAGGCAGGTAATTCCAGAAAAATAATAACTCGCGAGAGACAATGGAACTACACAGGAACAGCTACAATAAAAGTATCGCTGAGATACAAATCCTCACAAGGATAACTTTTGGTATTAGCTACGTTTTTTTAGAAATATGCAGTCAGTAGATTTATCTGTGGGGTCATAGGACTTCTTCTCAGTACACCGGAATCGTTTTCCACTGGCCTTTTAAATTTGATGTTGCGTTTATTTAGAAAAAAAAGAAGAACGGTGCTCATGGAAAAATTACTCCAGGAACTATGTTTGATCATGCCAAAAAATGGACCTATCATTGCTGACAATAACAATATTGATACGGTGGTAATGGCCCCGGGCAAAAACGGTGATTATTTAATGAAGAGCAGTAACTAAGCCAGGCATAACTGTCACGGAAGACCAAGTGACGAATTTACGGAATTCCATTAGTAGGAAATGGTAAAGTGTTCGAATTTCCGTTTAATAACGCGTCACGTTGGTACGTTGTATCTCTTTTTACATTATACTGTTTATCCTTAAAAGATAAACCAATTTATTCTGTATTGCCCGCCCAGTTGGACTGGTAAGAGTAGCCTCCCTTGGTGTGAAAGACTGCGCAGTTGTCATGCTGTCGCCACATGATTGAATTGCATAGGCAATTGTTCCTGTTGGGGAGGGGGGGGGGGGGGTCCTTGAATTCATCGGCCTCTCGCGTCAGGGTTTTGTGGAACACACACACGATTCATTTCGTCTTCACATTTGTGGAGTTTTTCTGTATTTTTGGTCAAGCTTGTTGCTATCCATCTTGCCATTGGGTTTGAGAAATGAGTTTTTTTAACTGAAGGCGAAGTCCATGAAGCGGAAATATTTGATTATTTACACTATTTTTCAGATTGTGTTGCCTGTGGGGTACGGCTGTGTACATGGTACAGTGGCATGCGGTAGCGCCATGCAGTGAGGGCGATTGAGGTCGAACACCATCAACTCGGTCAAGTGCTGTCAGTGTATCCACATGGGATTTCTCGACTCTCTATACTACAATCGCTCATCAGGACCTTATTGACCGTCTAAGTTCATTAATAGTATCTGTGTTCAAAAAAATTGATCGTAGATATATTAATGTCGGAAGCCATAAAGCATTCTTTAGCTCTACTACATACAAGAGATATCATTCATGGGATGTTTCTTTGTTTATAGAGTTGCTTGAATTTCTCATTAAAAATATCTATGTGAAATTTGGCAACACAGTATATCAACAGCATATAGGTATTCCAATGGGTACTAATTGTGCACCCCTATTGGCTGACCTATATCTGCTCTCTTATGAATATGACTATATGCAGGCGCTTTCAAAAACAGATCCATTCAAAGCCCGTTCCTTCTCATTCACCAAACGCTATATAGACGATCTTCTCGCCGTGGATAATCGCTATATAAATGACGCAGTGAAGGATATATATCCACCTTCACTGGATTTGAAGGAAACTACAGATAACCCTACAGGCACATCATATTTAGACCTAGATCTTTATAAAAATGAAGCGGTCCTTCTCTCTCGTCGACTGTATGACAAAAGAGATGATTACAATTTCGACATCGTAAACTATACCTTTCTGGACAGTAATATTCCAGTGGGACCTGCATATGGCGTATACATATCACGCCTAGTAGCATTTGCTAGATCCTGTGTTAAATGTGACGATTTTAATCAACGTCACAAAACATTGTTGCAGAAACTTATAAAAACAGGGCTATTCCACCAAGCGCCTCCACTCAAAGTTTCTCAAATTTGGCGATACATATCGCATGCTGATAGCAAAATAC
>JAVTVY010044372.1:0-20399 GCA_036873755.1 Hanleya hanleyi | reverse complement strand
GAACTGGAAACTTCCAATGCAGTGCAGACAAAAAAAAAAATCAATATAATCCAACTTAACCAAAACTAGGTTCTAAAACAGCACACGAGGCAGTTCACCTAAACAGATGCAACCAATATGTATGTCTACTACAGACACGACAGATGAAATCAAAATGACAGTTAAGATACGACTCAATGGAATTTGCAATGAAAACTTAAGCGGTCGAATTTAAGTCCCCCAACGTTGAAACTAGTGATTTGGCTTGGAAGCGTAACGTTCAGTACTCGGCATGGAAAGCAATCCCAAGCGATATCCTGTGGCAAGGTACCCACAATCATCATATTTGTCCTGAATGGAAAATCTGGCTTGGCCTTCAGGTGACACAATTAATTACAGGTGGATCGGCATGAAAATACCAAATAGAGATCTTGAGGCAAGTACCCACATACCGAATTTGGTAAGTTATTGTCCGGAAACAAAATTTTAACTTAAGCCCGAGGTGGTGCCACCTATAGGCAGATTGGAATGAAAACAATTCCAAGCGAGATCCTGAGGCGAGGTTTCCCACATAACCAAATTGGAAAGAGCCCATTCAGGTTTTCAAAAGTTACTGTCCAGAAATGAAATTTTAACTTGGCCTCCAGGTGTTGCCACCTATCATGCCTATAGGCAGATCGGCATGAAAACAATCCCAAGCGAGATATTGAGGCGAGGTTTCTACAAACCGAATTGAAAAGAATCTGTTCAGTTTTTCAGAAGTTACTTTCTGGAAACGTAGTCAGACGGCTGCACGGATGGATGATCCCTTCGGGCATTGCACGAAAAGATGACTGGTGAAAAATGAGGTCAGTGGGCATTATTTTAGCTTTCATCTCTCTAAGATATGTGGAGCTAAGATGTATGTGTGGTGCTATTTGTAACAGGATCAGCAAACCATCATCATGGGTAAAGTCCAAATCGTAGCCATTAATTATTCTACATAGAAGTTTTAGCACCCACTGTTTGGGAAGTAAATGATATACTGGACTGTGATTTGCTGCACAGCGCCCTGGTGGACAAGGATAATAATAAGACTTGGTTAATCTGACTAAAAACAGTGCTATAATAATTTGAGAACACATAGCGGAGTGAGTGAGTGAGTGAATAGAATTTTTCGTCGTTAGGGGGTGATATAAAATAACACCATGAAGGGACATTTCCTGCTGTGGATTGGTTGTGAGCTGTACCTGATTCAAGTTGAAATTTGAATTCATATCATCAGGACTCTCTGACTAGCTGGTTACGAGAGATTAGAAATTTCTGGGATTTCTGCTGACTTTTATGTAGGAGTGAACTCCGGATAGGGTCAGATCCGGTTAGAGAAATGTTTTCTGGATCTGTTTTTCTTCAGATTGGTTTCGATCGGATTAAGGAATATACACAGCAGGTTTATCTAGAGCCTGTCATGCCTGTCAGGGATCCGTAAAACGTGGGATCAATTCCAAGGGAACCCTGTCAATGACAGAGAGACAAAACTGGAATCAATTTGTTTTGCTTTCCTATCAACTCAAGGAAACAGCAAATAATAGGCTTCTACTGAGAAATGCATGCCAAACGGAATGGAGCAACAGAAAGACAGTATTAGTTTTGAAGCAAACGTCATCTCCGCATCGAATAAATCAGGCCGGGTTGTCTACCACAATACGAACGGTCCACGAATTCCTTTCCTTCACCCACCTTCTTGAAACAACGTTCACCTGCAATTTCAGCACCATTCAGTGTCTTTTGCAAGAATAGTGGCCAAGACGAAGGGTTTGATCTAAAACCTAGAATAACAGGTAACCAGAGTACATGTAAAAACTGAACCAGTAACAACCAAAACGCACACAGAGAAAACAGGATACGGACTGTCAGTACAACCAGTGATCTCCATTTTGATACAGGTAGTGGCAGAACCTGTTTCCTCTTAACGTTCGAAGAAGAATCCCGAAATGTTCCTGAAGTCTTGTACAGCAATTCTAACAAGGGGCAGGTTGACTACAATAAATTTCTCGCTTCACAGGCGCAGTGGTGTCTGAAAGTTTACACAAAATAATGTTCTAGAATATTGTGCCAAGGTCATGTTCTTATTTGAAAGAAATAGTATTGTTGAAGGCCAATCTAATTAAAATTAAATCGTATCTGCTCCCCCATTTGGATATATCGATGCAGGATCTAACCGGCTTGCATTAAGGCATGTGTCATTAGTCAACCAATCCCGAGAGCTCTTCATAGTGCTTTGAAGGGACCATAATGATAGGTGCATTCTGGTTGACTCCCACGCCAAGCTGTCGGGAAATCTTCTGATGTTGCCGCCCTCCGACCAGGTTGGCACCATAATGCAGGGTAGAATTATGGACTGGTCCTTAGCATAAACCTTGGGTTGATGCAGAAACCAAGACCCTATCCCCCCTACCCGACTGCAAGAAAAGTAGTTAAAATGGGGCCATGTAAGACAATTAAATATTCATGATCTGGGTGCTCTGAACACCAAATTCAATTGAAATCAGTAAGATCCAACATAGCGGCATGTACAATTGTGGAGCATTGATAGGATATTAAGTTATTAAGATTGGTTGACTGTTCAAGTAACTCAAAGAACAATGTTTCATGCAAATCGTAATAAACTGCTGATCTGTTCGAATAAAACAATGGACATATTTGTTCTGTGCAAAAGGTGAAAAATAATAAAAAAATAAGCCTCTCTTCCCTCATCATTTTCTTTTTTAAAAGTACCTGCCAAGCTCTGGATTAAATTTATTTCAGCTAATGAGTCAATATTCTTCTCATTTAGACTGAACAAAAATAATATCTAGCTCCTCCATCATTTTTTTGAAAAACAAGCTGAGTAGCTAGCAGGTCTTCCGCCAAGTAGCCTGTTTGCGAGCGTACAGCATATACGCTTCCAATATCTCCTTAAATATAACTTGGAAAGTGTATGTGTTTGTGGAAATAGACGTTTATTTGGAATTGAGACAATTTGAGGAGGTTTGGGAAGCAGTAATGGGTAGTGTAACACTGGAATGTAAGTCTGTAGTTGTGTATGGATTTGTGGATGGTGAGGTTTATAAATCGATGGGTGGAATAGATCAAGATATCGCAGATGGGTACAATATGGGTGAGTGAAATTCAAGATGGTCAATGGCAACCATCTTGAATTACATACTACCTCAATGAAAATCAATACCAATGGCCGTCTAACTGATGTAAAGCACCTTCTCAAGTTTGAAGCCGATTTATCGAATTGTTCTCGATGTATCGCGTTCACAAGATGCGAGACGGATGGAATCCAATATGGTCAATGGCAGCCATCTTGGATTACGTACCTCAGTGAAAATCAATACCAATGGCCGTCTAACTGATGTGAAGCACCTTCTCAAGTTTGAAGTTGACTGGTTGAATTGTTCTCGAGATATCGCCCTCACAAGATGTGGGACGGACAGAATCCAATATGTCAATGGCAGCCATCTTGGATTACGTACCTCAGTGAAAATCAATACCAATGACCGTCTGACTGATGGGAAGAACCTTTCCAAGTTTGAAGTCGATTGGTCAAATTGTTCTCGAGATATCGCGTTCACAAGATGTGGGACGGACAGAATCCAATAGGGTTGATGGCAGCCATCTTGGATTACGTACCTCAGTGCAAATCAATACCAATGGCCGTCTAACTGATGTGAAGCACCTTTCCAAGTTTGAAGTCGATTGGTCAAATTGTTCTCGAGATATCGCGTTCACAAGATGTGGGACGGACAGAATCCAATATGGTCGATGGCAGCCATCTTGGATTACGTACCTCAGTGAAAATCAATACCAGTGAAAATCAATACCAATGACCGTCTGACTGATGTGAAGAACCTTCCCAAGTTTGAAGTCGATTGGTCAAATTGTTCTCGAGATATCGCGTTCACAAGATGTGGGACGGACAGAATCCAATATGGTCGATGGCAGCCATCTTGGATTACGTACCTTAGTGAAAATCAATACCAATGGCCGTCTAACTGATGTGAAGCACCTTCCCAAGTTTGAAGTCGATTGGTCGAATTGTTCTCGAGATATCGCGTTCACAAGATGTGGGACGGACAGAATCCAATACGGTCGATGGCAGCCATCTTGGATTACGTACCTCAGTGAAAATCAATACCAATGGCCGTCCAACTGATATGAAGCACCTTCCCAAGTTTGAAGTCGATTGGTCGAATTGTTCTCAAGATATTGTGTTCACAAGATGTGGGACGGACGGACGGACGGAAGGACGGACGGACGGCTAGCATTTCCAAGTCCTCCCACCACTTCGTGGTGGAGGACAAAAAAATTTCTATCCATCTTTTCTGGCAAATTGATGCAGTAAGTTGCAAGTCTTAAGTTACAAGTTGCATGAAACCAACAATGTTCTTTCAGTTACTTGAAGAGTCGGCCTTCAACAATACTATTTCCTTCCAATAAAACAAGACACTGACTCTAATGTTCAAGAATATTATTTGAGAGAGAAATGTGTAAAAAAAAAAAAACCAAAAATTTTTTAACATATTTTTTAGCTGCGGGCAATGAAAAAGTGTTAAGCTAGAAAGTTATTTATTCAGCCTTACTAGAACACAGGCACTAGAGTGTATCAAAATGGCATTCACTGGTCATACTGATGATGATGGGATAGAGGGATGTGTTGGATAGGTGCTGGAGCTCTCGTACTCCAGAGCTCGCCGTCAGGTGACAGAGCTCAGGTGTGCTGGTGTGAGGGATGTGAGAGACGGAGGACTTACACTTCTAAAAGCAGTTGTAGGGGCGAACTCTGCACCTGACAGGGTCTTAATCAGGAAATTTGGCCAGGACGACACATTCATACGGAAACCTGAAACATTAGGGCAAACACAATAGCAGTCTGTAGGTCGCCAGTTAGTTACCCTGTGTTGCAGGGTGTAATCAGGCTGCGTGTCTTGGCTGTATTACACTCTGCAACCATTCAACACAGAATGTGGAAGATGTGTATCGCGTAGATTAGAACTGTCTGGTACATATGGGCCCACTCACATGACAATGGCCAATCAATCTCCACGACAGGCCAATCTCCACGAACAAGGTCACTGGCCCATCTTTCGTGTTTTTGCACATACCATGTCACTGTCTGGGACTGGCAAGATTATGTCTGCGCAAAAATCGCAATGCAGCCAGTCAAATTGTGGCATTGGTTAACATACTGGCTAAGGCACATAGCTTAAATATTATCCAATGTTATTGAAGGGTACCAGTTAGACATAACCAGGGGGCATGAGCCAACAAGGTCACAGGTGTGTATACAGGTGTGTCTAGCTACGGACCACACAATGTACTGTAAACGTGGGTGACAATCTTGGATTGATGAACATGTATTAAAATCTTGAGCATTTAGTTTTAAAAATATATATAACTGACACGATAGATTTGGTCCATCTGGATACTAATCTACAGAGGTTCGAATCATGGAAGAATGAATCGATTATATAAGCTTACATGTATATGTTGAAGAAAAGAGAATGACAAGGATTAATCAAGACTGACTGTACGGAAACAGAAAGACAAATTTACTTGCTTAGAAATATTTGTGTGACAAACAATGTGAAAGAGAATCAGAATTAGTTTCAAATTATTAAGGTATGTCAAAGAACACATTTTTCATAACTTTTTAGTAATGTGAAATTTGCACTATAATTATTTGCGCGGGTCTCCGTTAGGTGCCACTAGAGAGAAACGAGAACTTTTTAGTAATGTGAAATTTGCACTATAATTATTTGCGCGGGTCTCCGTTAGGTGCCACTAGAGAGAAACGAGAGATCCTGAAGGATCTTGGCGCCCACCATTGTCCGATAATTGTAAGCTAATGACTAGAGGATATTGTTGTCCATTGTTACTAAGAACAAACGATTGATTTGTAATTTGGTTTACAGAATTTCGAATCTGAGCGAAAAAGATCGGAAAAGGGAGACTGAAAAACACCAAGATATAATCTAAGTTTCAGGAGTTTCAAGATTTCTAGAAACTGTACTTATGTCGGTTGTTATAATACAAGAGAATTGAGCAAAGTTAGTCCGAAAGTGAATGTACGGAGGATCCTTCGCCTTTGTTTTGTAGTATTTTTTTATTTATTTTTTTGCACGTATCATCATTGGGTACTGGGAGCGAGGACCAATCTCTTTGACACTTTGGCATGAGCTATGAAATATACTTAAGATTTTATAATTAGGAACGAATGCTAATTCTGTTCTGTTTACTGGGCTAGTTTGAGATATCTCTTTAAAGATACCATGCTCGAAAATAGTAAGATGGTACAATACTTAAAGATGTAATCAGCCTCAAAATGGATGGATTTTGTAAACTCTCCCCTGTGCGTTTTTTCAGCAGGGAAGATTACCAAATCATCATATGTATTTATATTTGATGACAGTGGGATCGTCATATACAAGAATGCAAGAATATCTTGTCAGAGAAATTTGTAACTCTGCCTCGCTTCGACGGCTTTTCTGTCTCGCCATTGAGTGTGTGTTGTACGCGGAGAGGAAAATGACGTCACTGCGTGACGTATGAGTGACGTGGCGACGCTCACGAATTTGAATGCTGCACAGCTGCAGCCATGGGATAGCACGTCATGGCTCGTGCCTACGGTTCGGTGATGTCGCATAGCATACGTTAGTAGAATGCACCATACGTGTATACGCTTGTTGACACGGCCGTGGAAAAATAAACGGCATGCCATGCTGTTTATTTTTAAAGATCAACTCCTTCTATTTTCTCGTGAATGGTAGAAACAAGTTTAGTTTCTTGTGGTCAGATGTGTTTCATTTTGTACCTGTTGTGACATATGTCACTTTCGTTAAGTTTGAGAGACATCGATTTCAGCCCAGATTTGAGGCTGATTACATCTTTAATACTGAAGGGATCCGGTCCGCGCAGTAATGTTGAAACTTCGAAAGTGCCTGAATCCTGATTATCTCCTTTGGATCGAAACATGCAGTAGTCTACAGTTATCGAGTTGTGACATTGAGTCACAAGAGTGACGTCCCTTCAATGGCTTCATGTAGCCGACCCGCCGGCAGACGAAAGGGTGGAGTAGTTCACTTGCCACTGCATGGACTGAAGAAAACTGATTTAAAATTTGAAGAAATACATTTTAATTCCGAATTATTTGAACTCCTTGATATAGAGGGTGAAGGTATGGATATTCTCTATAATCAATATATAGAATATGCCCCACCGTTTCATCTGCCGACTCTTGTGATGCAATGTCACAACTCGAGAATACTGTATTAATTTGAAGCGTAACTTGGATTTTCGAATTCGACCGAAAAGGTATCTTGCACTACTAGGCCCCATGTGGGACCTGTGTATCAAATTTCAGAAATATCCATGAAATATTTCCTGAGAAATCGCGATAACAGGGTTTCATGGGGAAATCCAAGATGGCTGCCTGGTGGCCATATTGGATTTTCGATTCGGACCGAAAAAGGTATCTTGCACAACTAGACCCTAAGGGGAGCCTGTGTACCAAATTTGAGAAAGACCCATGCAGTAGTTCCTGAGAAATCGCGATAACAGGGTTTCATGGGGAAATCCAAGATGGCTGCCTGGTGGCCATATTGGATTTTCGATTCGGACCGAAAAAGGTATCTTGCACAACTAGACCCTAAGGGGAGCCTGTGTACCAAATTTGAAAAAGATCCATGCAGCACTTCCTGAGAAATGACGATAACAAAGTTTCATGGGGAAATCCAAGATGGCTGCCTGGTGGCCATATTGGATTTTCGAATCGGACCAGAAAAGGTATCTTGCACAACTAGACCCCAAGGGGAACCTGTGTACCAAATTTGAGAAAGATCCATGCAGTAGTTCCTGAGAAATCGCGATAACAAGGTTTCATGGGAAATCCAAGATGGCTGCCTGGTGGCCATATTGGATTTTCGAATCGGACCAGAAAAGGTATCTTGCACAACTAGATCCCGAGGGGAACCTGTGTACCAAATTTGAGAAAGATCCATGCAGTAGTTCCTGAGAAATCGCGATAACAAGGTTTCATGGGGAAATCCAAGATGACTGCCTGGTGGCCATATCGGATTTTCGAATCGGACCGGAAAAGGCATCTTGCACAACTAGACCCCAAGGGGAACCCGTGTACCAAATTTAAGAAAGACCCATGCAGTAGTTCCTGATAAATCGCGATAACAGGATTTCATGGGAAAATCCAAGATGGCTGCCTGTTGGCCATATCGGATTTTCCAATCGGACCAGAAAAGGTATCTTGCACAACAAAACCCGAAAGGGAGCCTGTGTACCAAATTTGAGAAAGATCCATGCAGTAGCTCCTGAGAAATCACGATAACAAGGTTTCATGGAGAAATCCAAGATGGCTGCCTGGTGGCCATATTGGATTTTCGAATCGGACCTAAAAAGGTATCTTGCACAACTAGACCCCAAGGGGAACCTGTGTACCAAACTTGAGAAAGATCCATGGAGTAGTTCCTGAGAAATCGCGATAACAAGGTTTCATGGGGAAATCCAAGATGACTGCCTGGTGGCCATATTGGATTTTCGAATCGGACCAAAAAAGGTATCTTGCACAACTAGACCCGAAAGGGAGCCTGTGTACCAAATTTGAGAAAGATCCATGCAGTAGCTCCTGAAAAATCACGATAACAAGGTTTCATGGAGAAATCCAAGATGGCTGCCTGGTGGCCATATTGGATTTTCGAATCTGACCAAAATGGGTATCTTGCACAACAAAACCCGAAAGGGAGCCTATGTACCAAATTTGAGAAAGATCCATGCAGTAGTTCCTGAGAAATCACGATAACAAGGTTTCATGGAGAAATCCAAGATGGCTGCCTGGTGGCCATATTGGATTTTCGAATCTGACCAAAATGGGTATCTTGCACAACTAGACCTCAAACCTGTGTACCAAATTTGAGAAAGATCCATGCAGTAGTCCCTGAGAAATCGCGATAACAAGGTTTCATGGGGAAATCCAAGATGGCTGCCTGGTGGCCATATTGGATTTTCGAATCGGACCAGAAAAGGTATCTTGCACAACTAGACCCCAAGGGGAACCTGTGTACCAAATTTGAGAAAGACCCATGCAGTAGTTCCTGAGAAATCGCGATAACAGGATTTCATGGGAAAATCCAAGATGGCTGCCTGGTGGCCATATCGGATTTTCGAATCGGACCAGAAAAGGTATCTTGCACAACAAAACCCCAAAGGGAGCCTGTGTACCAAATTTGAGAAAGATCCATGCAGTAGCTCCTGAGAAATCACGATAACAAGGTTTCATGGAGAAATCCAAGATGGCTGCCTGGTGGCCATATTGGATTTTCGAATCTGACCAAAATGGGTATCTTGCACAACTACACACCAAGGGGAACCTGTGTACCAAATTTGAGAAAGATCCATGCAGTAGTTCCTGAGAAATCACGATAACAAGGTTTCATGGAGAAATCCAAGATGGCTGCCTGGTGGCCATATTGGATTTTCGAATCTGACCAAAATGGGTATCTTGCACAACTAGACCCCAAGGGGAACCTGTGTACCAAATTTGAGAAAGATCCATGCAGTAGTTCCTGAGAAATCGCGATAACAAGGTTTCATGGGGAAATCCAAGATGGCTGCCTGGTGGCCATATTGGATTTTCGAATCGGACCAGAAAAGGTATCTTGCACAACAAAACCTGAAAGGGAGCCTGTGTACCAAATTTGAGAAAGATCCATGCAGTAGCTCCTGAGAAATCACGATAACAAGGTTTCATGGAGAAATCCAAGATGGCTGCCTGGTGGCCATATTGGATTTTCGAATCTGACCAAAATGGGTATCTTGCACAACAAAACCCGAAAGGGAGCCTATGTACCAAATTTGAGAAAGATCCATGCAGTAGTTCCTGAGAAATCACGATAACAAGGTTTCATGGAGAAATCCAAGATGGCTGCCTGGTGGCCATATTGGATTTTCGAATCTGACCAAAATGGGTATCTTGCACAACTAGACCCCAAGGGGAACCTGTGTACCAAATTTGAGAAAGATCCATGCAGTAGTTCCTGAGAAATCGCGATAACAAGGTTTCATGGGGAAATCCAAGATGGCTGCCTGGTGGCCATATTGGATTTTCGAATCGGACCAAAAAAGGTATCTTGCACAACTAGACCCCAAGGGGAACCTGTGTACCAAATTTGAGAAAGATCCATGCAGCAGTTCCTGAGAAATCGCGATAACAAGGTTTCATGGGGAAATCCAAGATGGCTGCCTGGTGACCATATTGGATTTTCGAATCGGACCAAAAAAGGTATCTTGCACAACTAGACCCCAAGGGGAACCTGTGTACCAAATTTGAGAAAGATCCATAAAGTAGTTCCTGAGAAATCGCGATAACAAGAATTGTTTACGGACGGACGGACTGACGGACGGACTGACGACGGACCACGGACGAAAAGCGATTTGAATAGCCCACCATCTGGTGATGGTGGGCTAAAAAACATCAAGATACATCTACTATATTCAGCTTACATAAAAGAACAACAAAAATAATTCAAAAGACAAAAAAAAAGTTATCAAGAAGAAAAAGCTTCAGAACTATTTCTTTCAGTGCAAGAACTTTGTTTTGTGCAAGAGTAAACCGGGCACTTTCTGTTACAAGAGTTACAGCTCTCCTATATATATCTGGATGACCCTAGGGTCTACATCGATATATGAAAATGCACAAATAACATAGACCTGTGAAGAATTTAAATGCTTTGAGATAAACTGGCTCCGATATTTCGTCAAAAATCCCATCCCATCGTAATTTGAGACGGACAGTAAACTGACTGACCAATAAAAAAATAAACAAGAGATCCTGAAGGATCTTGGCGCCCACCATTGTCCGATAATTGTAAGCTAATGACTAGAGGATATTTTTGTCCATTGTTACTAAGAACAGACGATTGATTTGTAATTTGGTTTACAGAATTTCGAATCTGAGCGAAAAAGATCGGAAAAGGGAGACTGAAAAACACCAAGATATAATCTAAGTTTCAGGAGTTTCAAGATTTCTAGAAACTGTACTTGTGTCGGTTGTTATAATACAAGAGAATTGAGCAAAGTTAGTCTGAAAGTGAATGTACGGAGGATCCTTCGCCTTTGTTTTGTAGTATTTTTTTATTTATTTTTTTGCACGTGTCATCATTGGGTACTGGGAGCGAGGACCAATCTCTTTGACACTTTGGCATGAGCTATGAAACATACTTAAGATTTTATAATTAGGAACGAATGCTAATTCTGTTCTGTTTACTGGGCTAGTTTCAGATATCTCTTTAAAGATACCATGCTCGAAAATAGTAAGATGGTACAATACTTAATAATACTGAAGGGATCCGGTCCGCGCAGTAATGTTGAAACTTCGAAAGTGCCTGAATCCTGATTATCTCCTTTGGATCGAAACATGCAGTAGTCTACAGTTGTCGAGTTGTGACATTGAGTCACAAGAGTGACGTCCCTTTATGTAGCCGACCCGCCGGCAGACGAAAGGATGGAGCAGTTCACTTGCCACTGCATGGACTGAAGAAAACTGATTTAAAATTTGAAGAAATACATTTTAATTCCGAATTATTTGAACTCCTTGATATGGAGGGTGAAGGTATGGATATTCTCTATAGTCAATATATAGAATATGCCCCACCGTTTCATCTGCCGACTCTTGTGATGCAATGTCACAACTCGAGAATACTGTATTAATTTGAAGCGTAACTTGGATTTTCGAATTCGACCAATATTTCCTGAGAATTCACGATAACAATGTTTCGTGGGAAATCCAAGATGGCTGCCTTGTGGTCATATTGGATTTTCGAATCGGACCAAAAAAGGTATCTTGCACAACTAGACCCTAAGGGGAACCTGTGTACCAAATTTGAGAAAGATCCATGCAGTACTTCCTGAGAAATGACGATAACAAAGTTTCATGGGGAAATTCAAGATGGCCGCCTGGTGGCCATATTGGATTTTCGAATCGGACCAGAAAAGGTATCTTGCACAACTAGATCCGAAAGGGAACCTGTGTACCAAATTTGAGAAAGATCCATGCAGTAGTTCTTGAGAAATCACGATAACAAGGTTTCATAGAGAAATCCAAGATGGCTGCCTGGTGGCCATATTGGATTTTCAAATCGGACCAAAAAGGGTATCTTGCACAACTAGACCCCAAGGGGAACCTGTGTACCAAATTTGAGAAAGATCCATGCAGTAGTTCCTGAGAAATCGCGATAACAAGGTTTCATGGGGAAATCCAAGATGGCTGCCTGGTGGCCATATTGGATTTTCGAATCGGACCAAAAAGGTATCTTGCACAACTAGACCCCAAGGGGAACCTGTGTACCAAATTTGAGAAAGATCCATAAAGTAGTTCCTGAGAAATCGCGATAACAAGAATTGTTTACGGACGGACGGACTGACGGACGGACTGACTGATGGACTGACGGACGGACTGACGGACGGACCACGGACCACGGACGAAAAGCGATTTGAATAGCCCACCATCTGGTGATGGTGGGCTAAAAATAGAATAACATAAATTTTCGACCGACCGACCCATTCTCACTGACCAGGGTCCGTTACCCCAAACAAACACCTTTTTAATTTAGGCCTTAACAGTCTAGACCAAGATGTTTTTATGGGTGTAGAAGTTTGGATAAATAGCAGTGAGTTATGGCATGCGAAAAGCAAACCCAAGCCACAACTCAGACAGATGAATGGATGGATACACTGACACACGGACGGACAGACAGTCGGAATCCAGTATACCCTTAACTATGTACAGGGGTATAAAAAGTGACAAGGTATCCACATATCTACAGGGGGGGAAAAAACATGTACAGTTGTGATCTAATTGCCCTGGCCTGAAACTAAGTGTCGGACGGGTCTTTTGTCCATTTGTCCTCTGTTTATCTGTTGCCCATATCCTGTCAAGCAGTTGATGTTAACGTGAAACAAACAATTATTATTAAAAAATATTCACAATATTATTCACAATTCAACCCTTGTTTCATATATTTTTAAGAAAAAAAAAATGGGATGGGATTTTCGGCTAAATATCGGAGCCAGTTCATCTCAGAGAAGTGAAATTCCCCACAGTATCTCTATGTAATTTGTGCATTTTTATTCTGAAATTCGAAGGAAATCTATTCAGAATCAAAACAAACCTCCAATATCTCACATGTTATTTTCATAGTGCCTAGTCACAATGTTACAACATTGCAAGCCCAACGTCATTGTGCTTTGAAAAAAAAAAAAAAAAACCCACGTGAGGTATTGGAGATTTTCTTTGATCCTGAACAGATTTCCTTCAAATTTCAGAATAAAAATGCACAAATTACATATGTATACTGTGGAGAATTTCACTTCTCTAAGAAAACTGGCTCCGATAGCCGAAAATCACATCCCATCATAATGTGAGATAGAAACTCCCCTGACGAATCTCCGTTGGTAATGCATTAGCGTCAGTGCAACAACAACAACAACAACAACGACGACGGTGATGTTTGCGTTGATTTATTGGGTTGACCATACCTTTCGCTATCTTCCATGAAGTATATTTTAGAGGACTTGTTATGCGAGACACCGCTTGTACTGGCCGACGACCACAGTTCATTTAAAACTGAAAACTCAACTCCATCATCGGATGTGTTGGCAGGAGGCACAAACACATGGGCACTACTTTCGTTTTTGACTACTTTCGTTTTTGACAGAATCTCACAGGTTCCTACAATTCTGTTACAAGACAAAGTACAAGTTGCCGTTTTCCGATAAAACAGGCGTTTATTATCGTTCAAATCCATTCTGAGAACTTTTAGACGAAATAACAAGTCGATTTCCACAGTTTTAAAGTCGGACTATTTTTTTCTCAACAGCGTAGGTATACGACAATTAGTCTGGCAATACCGTACTACTGAATATGCAGAGGAATATAGACTTCTGGACCAAACCAATGACCAGTCATTCACTATACTGAACCAATGGCTGAAATACAACTTTACTATGGAGCTCTCGATTGGCTACAAGCTAGTAAGAGTATGTAAATCAGTATAAAAGTAGGGCTAATGTATGGATACTTGTAGATCCATTTTTAGGAGACTGGAAAATGGTAGAAAAATAAAAAAAATTGTAAAAAAATAATTAACGACCGGTTAGACCTGAAAGTCTCAAAGGCACAAGTAAAAAATAAAAGGATCATAACCTGTAAGTTTCATGAACTTCCTAGAAATAGTTATTGAGATACGGCTCGGACAGACGGACAGACACATCCCCAGGGCCACAACAATACTCCTGAGCCCGTAGGGCTGAGGAGTAAAAATTATACTTCTGAAATAAAATATGGTTCATGCAAAAGCTTTAGGGTAAATCATATGATGTGGAATAGAATGATTTCATAGTAAAATTGAAGGCCCATTTTAACTGGAACGGACAAGAAGAAGAGAAACTCAGTGGCGCCACCTTCAGGGAGATGTTGCTGGAATGCAGTAGCAACCGGTGTCTTGTCGCAAGGAATGCGTATGCTGAATTTCTGGAGAATCCAAAAAAGCATTTGGAAGTTATCACTTGCAAAGAATATCGCTTGCAAAGACATCCACGGACAGGAATGGACATGAAGAAGCGAGACCCAGTGGCGACACCTTCAAGCAGATGTTGCTGAAATGCAATAGCAGCGGCTGAGCCGGTGTCTTGTCACAAGTAATGCGTATGCCGAATTTCGGGAGAATCGGACACAGAACCAAGATCCAATTTGGACCAGTGGCGCCACCTTCAGGTAGATGTTGCTGAAATGCAATACCTACTAGCGTCTTGTCGCAAGGAATGCGTATGCCAAATTTCGGAAGAATCCAACAAAGCGTTAGGAAGTTATCGCTTGCGGAATATTCGAACAGACATGCATGGACGTACACCGACATCCACGGACACAAAGAAGCAAGAACCATGCGGCGGGGGACAAAAATTGTTAGGGGCTTGCTTCCAAGCACATGGAGTTTGACGTGTCTATGTAGTCTCTTGCTGAGTGTAAAGATGCACTTCACAAGTTGTACCGGTTTTCCATCAATCAGCGCTTGATTTGGCATCAGCCAATCTTCTTTTGTAAAGCATGTGTTGCAGACTGTAAGCTCCATTTGACTGTAGTCGCTCCGCTTCCTGTATCAAGTGTGTTTTAATAGTGACACGACCTCATCAAGCGAATAAAGCGATAATTTCTTTTGCCAGCATTTCAGTTTCTGGGCGAGTTAAAAATCTCACACCTGGCAGCCTCTGGGTGTGTGTGAGAATGAGCGAGAGCAATCACTTGCCCTTCTGTGCCAGGACAGAGACAATACCAATGACAACAAATGAATTGCACTAATGCATATAAACAAATTTCTGTTCGGGGAATTATATTTTGCATAACCGGTACACGAACGAAACGATTTTTCGTGTCTCAGTAATAGCTAGGATACTTCAGCATAACACTTGTAGCTGACACTCAGATGATGAAACTATAACACTGTAACAATACTGTGAAGAAATAATAAAATATTTACCTCTAGTCATCTGCAGTTCCTTTCTCTGTGTGTCTGATGGTTTCTTTAAATTCTTTCTCATGTCGCGGATATTTTGTAATGATGGAACTCCGCCCTCTGATGACCCTGAGGATATCTGCTCTCTTTGGCGTGATGGCTTCATCTGTGGTCCTGGTGAGGAGTTACTTGTTGTGGATGACGGTGGTGGGGGAGGTGGAGGGGGTGGTGGAGGGGGCGGTGGGGGAGGGGGCGGGGGCGGGGGAATGGGTGGTGGTGGTGCTGATGGAGGGGGTGGGGGCTTGACAGGTAAAGGGGTTAACCCTGCAGGCATTGAGTCATATACAGCTGATGCACTACCTTGATGGCTAGTATCAACCACATCGATAGACATAGGACCACTTCCATTCACATATATCGTTACCGGAATGTCTTCTAATCTGGCTGCCTTAGAATGGTGCGGTTTAATGAAAGGTTTCCGTGGAGACGACTGTGATTTTGTAGGTGATCCTTGTGCTTTGCCTTTAGCTTTCTGAGTAGAAGTAGGTGGTGTGTTGCTTGGTGATCCTTTGCCAGATCTCTTCAAACTGGGAGGTTGATATCGTGCTGGCTTAATGGTCACAGGAGTGGGGTATTTCTAGAACATAAATCAACAATCAGTTACTATGAGAAACTAATCTTTATGTTGAAGGATTATGGCTTTGTATTGTTTACAGGGTATGGTCGTGTGAAGAAATATTTTTATACAGGGAAAATATGAAGCTGCGCATCTGAAAACCCCTTGGCTCTGGGCGCCAGCCATTCATAATGTATTCAGTTTGAACCAAGATGTCAGAAACACCAAACAGTCAAGTGACAAATAAACAGATCTATTATCAAAAAATTTGCAATTAGAAATGGCCCCAAAGTTTTCCGTCCAATCAGAGAAACTGGTATTCATTACATAAGTGTCTTGATGCATCGATGATGTATACCAAATTTTACATCGAGCATTTGAACGGTATCAGAGATAGAGATCATTAATTATTTTGCATCAATTAAAGATGGCTGCCCATACTTCCCGCCACTCAGAGGAACTGATGTGGTTATTCATTCATGCAAGTCTCTTGATAAATCGATGCTGTATACCAAGTTTCGTATAGAACACTTAAATGGTATCAGAGATATAGATCATTAAAGATTTTGCATAAATTAAAGATGGCCGCTAAGATTTCCGCCCAATCAGAGAAATCAGATCTGTCATTCATCGTAAGTCTCTTGATGCATTGATGATGTATATCAAATATTACATCGAGCACTTGAATGGTATCAAAGATAGAGATCATTATTGATTTCGCATAAATTAAAGATGGCCGTCCATCCTTCCCACTACTCAGAGGAACTGATGTGGTTATTCATTGCAAGTCTCTTGATACATCGATGATGTATACCACGTTTCATATAGAACACTGAAATGGTATCAGAGATATACAACATTAATGATTTTGCATAAAATAACGATGGCCACCAAGGTTTCCGCCCCATCAGAGAAACCAGAACTGTCATTTATCGTAAGTCTCTTGATGCATCGATGATGTATACCAAATTTTACATTGAGCACTGGAATGGGGGCGGGTATCAGAGATGGAGATCATTAATGATTTTGCATAAATTAAAGATGGCCGTCCATCCATTCCGCCACTCAGAGGAACTGATGTGGTTATTCATTGCAAGTCTCTTGATACATCGATGCTGTATACCAAGATTCGAATAGAACACTTAAATGGTATCAGAGATATACATCATTAAAGATTTTACATAAATTAAAGATGGCAGCCAAGGTTTCCATCGAATCAGGGAAAATGGTTTGTCATTCCTTTGAAGTTTCTTGTTGCATCGATGATCTATACCAAGTTTCACACTGAACAGCGAAATGGTTCCCGAGATACACAAGATTAATGGTTTCGCATAAATTAAAGATGGCCGACAAAGTTTCCACCCAATCGGGTCCAGATTCAATATGGTTCTGGGCCACGAGAATATGGATGTGCACTGCCAGTTTGGTTTGCCCAGGGTAAGTCGTTCTAAAGATATCTTGGTAACAAGAAAGCTGTGATGGTTTCGCATAAATTAAAGATGGCCGCCAACGTTTCCAACCATTCGGGTCCAGATTCAATAGGGTTCTGGGTCACGAGCATATGAATGTACACTGCAGGTTTGGTGTGCCTAGAGTAAGCCATCCTAAAGATATCTTGGTAACGAGAAAGGTGTGATAGACAGACGGACAGATGGATGGACGGACAGATGTACATGACGACAATACCCTTCGGCCAAATTTTGGCCGAGGGGTAAAACCCACATAAAACTTCTCCCCAAGTCTAGATTTTGTATTATAGAGATTGCTGTCCCTTTCCCTCTGTAGAACAGTTCTGGCCTCATTTAAACTTTGACAGAGTTGATCGTATGGCCAGATGGAGTATCAAGTGTATTTAATGAAGCTCTGCCGATGCCCAGACATTTTTCTGGCATGACTGATCATACAAATAGAGTGGAGATATGAAGGCAAGAAAACAGGCTGAATACAAACCAGTTTGAAATTTTTCAGTCTGTCTATAGTTCTCTTTCTCTCATCATGGATGAATCCCTGTTTCTGGGCCAGCTCTTCTTTATTCATCTCGATTTTCTACAATATGCAGAAGGTAATCAACAAATGATAGCAGATCAACAATGCTGGCTCTGTAGACCAGTTGGCAAGCTGAGATGATACAAATATAGATTCCAACATGATATTTCCTCCACAAATACATAGGTATGATGGGAGGTGTTCATTTCCTTCCTTACAAAGGGGCCCTCGGTGGCCGAGTGGTCTAAGGCGCTTCGCTGGTGACCGCTAGCCTCACACCGCTGAACCGGCACGGGTTCGAGCCCAGCTGGTCCATGTGTGAAAGTTTGTCAGTTACTTGCCGAAGGGCGGTGGTTCTCTCCCTTCCCTTCCCTCCCTTCCTTACAAAGTCCACCTGCTGCAGGCTGTCTTATCATGATTTGTCAGATCAACCATGTCATCATGTTCAACGAGTGCTAAGTTTGTCGCTATGATTAGCAAGAAAAATTGATTTGAATTTTCCAGCACAAATTCAGATCTTGTTGAATTCAGGGTTAATTTGAAACTAAGGTTTTTATCAACAAGACTGCCATTGTCAATGTTGTGTACAAGAGAGCAATAGATCATCCTTATGTTAGCTGTGTATGTCTCACCTTGTGAACAATATGGTGTTTTTTAAATCGTTCCTCCTCTTCTACTTTCTGTTGTTCCTTTGTCTGGTACTGACCAATCAGACCCGACTGTAATTAAATGATATATCAATGATAATAATAAATTGATAATTCAGACACAGTAATATTTTTATAGCAGTAAATCTCCCTGCCATTAAGATTTAATCAGCCCCAATTTTGTGGACATAATCAGTCATACTAATAAATTTGATAATCCTCTAAAATCATTGAAATAACAAAGAAATAAATAGAGTACCGGCTACATGTATCTCATTGATCCAGGACCATTTTGTCAACTTCCTGTTCTAATAAATTTGATCACCTCCAGATTTTTGGTGTGGAATTTCTCTTCCTGTGGTTTGAATTATCAGATGATTTACCATGGGTTAGGTCTACATTTGAGAGATTAGAGGAGTGAATATAACAAGCGTTCTGAGAACCCCAACATCTCGCCTTGCGGGGTCATACGCCGAAGCTGCAGCACTATTGAAAGCATACATGTAGAGCAAACAACAACGTCTGGAATAGGTGATTTGGTACAGACAATAATGTCTGGAATAGATTATCTGGTACAGACAATAACATCAGTCCCATGTGGGATTAACGGCAAATAAGTTACATGTAATCCCATGTAGGATGGATAGGTCAGTGCCGTGGGATTACTGCTGCATAGGGCAGTCCAGTGTGAGATTACTGCTGGATATGTCAGTCCCATGTGAGATTACTGCTGGATAGGCCAGTCCTGTGTAGAATTACTGCTGGATAGACCAGTCCCCTGTGGGATTACTGCTGGATAGTCCAGTCCCAAGTGGGATTACTGCTGGATAGGCCGGTCCTGTCTGGGATTACTGCTGGATAGATGAGTTTCGTATGTGATTAATGCTGGATAGGACAGTCCCGTTAGGGATTACTGCTGCATAGGCAGTCCAGTGTGGGATTACTGCTGCATACAGCAATCCTGTGTGGGATTACGGCTGGGGAAGCCAGTCCCGTGTGGGATTACTGCTGGACAGGCTAAACCTGTGTGGGATTACAGCGGAATAGGTCAGTCCCATGTAGGATTATGGCTGGATAGGTCAGTGCCAGGTGGGATTACTGCTGCATATTGCCAATCTAATTAAAATTAAATCCTCTCTGCTCCCCATTTGGATATGTCGCTTGTAGGATCTTACAGGCTTGCAGTAACTCGTGTGTTAACCAATCCCGAGAACACTTCATAGTGCTTTGAAGGGAACATTGATGACAAAGAATTTTTGGTTGGCTCAGCCGAATTATCCAGCTCTCTGGCGGGGTGTCTTTTCATGTTGCCGTGGTCCCGACATTGTGGCACCATATAATACGGGGTAGATATATGGACTGATCTTTGGTGTAAACATTGGGGTAAATGGACACAGTGAACCTATCTCCCCTCCCCGACTGCAAATTGCAATGGAGTCCAGATGCGACCATGATGGCATAATGCTATTAAATATTCATGGAATGGGCGCTCAGAACACCAAATTCAATTGAAATACGTAAGATCATATATAGCGACATGTACGATTGGGGAGCATTGACAAGATATTCATTTATTAAGATTGGCATATTGCAGTCCAGTGTCATATTACTTCTGGATAGGTCAGT
>JAVTVY010044371.1:0-19985 GCA_036873755.1 Hanleya hanleyi | reverse complement strand
AAGAGGACCTGATTCACATAGAACTAGATAAATGCCCTACCAGTGACGATCTCGAATGGCATGCTATTCAGGTCTTCTTCAATAACAAACCTATTAACATCATTAATTTATATGCCCCAGGAAGTCTAAAGAAAATCTCCCCAAAAGAACTGGGCAACATCACAAAGAAATGTAAAAACAACCTAAGCTATTTAAATAATGGCCACGGGATGCGAATAGACATGAACACCGGCAAACTATCTGCAATAGATTTAACTATTGTCTCCCCTGATCTAGCTGTTAAATCCGAATGGGAAGTGATTCCTGACACGCTTGACAGCGACCACTTCGCCATTCTGACGAAAATTAGTATATAACCGGACTCTAAAAGGACAGACGCCCCTCCAAAATTTCAGTACTCCAAAGCCGACTGGAAAAGCTTCCAGAAAGACTGCCAAAGCCTAAATCATGACGAGATATTCAATTCCGATCCAGAGATGGTCAATGAAAACATTACAAATTCACTACTAAACATAGCACAAAAATATATTCCGATATCACAACAGCGCCACAACAAAAATCCGGTACCCTGGTGGAACCCAGATTGTGCAAAGAAGGCACTTAGAAAATTTAAAAAAAAGTAGGCTCCAAAGTGATCACGTTAACTACACGGGACTCCAAATTATAGCTGAAAGAAGCGTCAAAGAAGCTAAATCCAAATGCTGGGAAGACTTTTGCAACACTATAGATACCAAAACCAATTCCAAAAAAGTATGGAACAGAATAAAAAATATACAAGGAAAGTTAACAAACACAGTCCCTGTTCTGAACAAAACTTAAAAAACGAACAAAGAAAAGGCAGAACACCTCGCCGAATCTTTCGCTTCAAACAGTAGCGATAGCAACCTGAAACCAGAATAGAACGATATAAAACGATTTGGATGATCATTTCGAAAACTATCTCAATGCAGACTTCAACATTAATGAATACCGCAAAGCTATACACTGTAAAAAAGAGAGCTCACCTGGTGAAGACAAACTAGGATACACGATCCTTAAACACCTACAAAATCAAACACAGAAACTAATTTTGAAACTAATTAATGTCAGCTGGCAGACCAAACAACTTCCAAGTAAATGGAAAACATCTATCTTTATCCCAATCCCAAAACCAGGTAAAGATCCATCAGACAGAAACCCTTACCCCCCGATTTCTCTCACTTCAAATCTATGCAAAATAATGGAAACCATGGTAAAGAATAGACTGGAATTTCATATGGAAAACAACAAATTACTAAACAAAACTCAAAGCGGCTTTTGTAAGAACAGAAGTACGTTAGACCATATAGCCAGATTACAACATTCAATAAAAAAGGGGAATGCCAAACATCAGCACACACCTAGGTATCTTCCTAGACATCGAAAAAGCATTTGACCTTGTATGGCAGGACGGCATAATTATTCAATTAAGCAAACTTGGGAAGGGAAGAATGCAACACTGGATAAAAAACTTTCTTAACAACAGAAATTTTAAAGTTCGCCTAGGAAACACCCTATCCACCGACCATCAACTAGACAACGGTACCGCTCAGGGAAGCGTCATTAGCCCCATCCCCTTTTTAACATCCTCATCAATGGCCTAGCCGATGCAATTGACACGAAACATCCAGAAGTAGAACAGTCGCTATTTACTAACAATTCTGCCTTCTGGAAAACCGCACGTTCCATAAAAAAACTCACAGGTATAATGCAAAAAACACTAGATACAATTAGGGGCTGAGCGGACAAATGGGGCTTCAAATTTTCCGCTCTCAAAACAACGGGCATTATATTCTCAAACAATAAACACTTTGCCGTTAAACTAACACTAGGAGGTCAGAAAATTGAATTCAAAAATAGTGTTAAATATCTAGGTATGATCTTTTACAGAAAACTCACATGGAAAGATCACATCGATCAACTAGTTCTTCGGTGCAATGAAGACCTGAACCTCATGAGGTGTGTGTCTGGGACAAACTGGGGAGCGAGTAAATATAGTTTGATAAAATTATACCAAACTCTTGTTAGGACAAAAATAGATTATGGATTCATCGCCTACCAATCAGCATGTAAGGCACAACTGAAAAGAACAGACAGCATTCAATATTCTGCTCTAAAAATAGCTACTGGATCTTTCAAGCGAACCGCCTTATGTAGTTTTCAAATAGAAACCAATGAGAAACCTCTTCGTTCAAGACGAGAGGAACTGTCCCTGAAATATGCAAGAGAAACCAGAGCTAAGGGTGATAATCACCCATGCCACAAAATTTTTGAAAATAAAAGTGAATATGAATATTTAAAGAAAAACTGGAAAAAAGACTCCGCCCCCCCTCGGCTACACCGTAAATAACCTATTCCAAGGACACAAGTATACACGACTACCTCACAAAGAAGGACAACCCAGACATTATAAGAGCCACCACCCTTGCATACATCAACCAAAACTGGAAAAATTACTTAAAAATCTATACAGTGGGATCGAAAACCACAAGTAATAACACAGGATCAGCTTTTGTTAGACATGAGCTCAACATACAAAATGGTTTCAAACTTCCAGACAATATGTCTGTATACACTAGTGAACTGATTGCTATAATTAAGGCTCTCGAATGGATCATCGAGCACAAACCAATCCGTGCGGTGATACGCAGAGATTCCCTTAGTGGACTCACATCCATTAAAATTCTATATCTGACAGTAGACCTGATCTCATACACAAAACAGAATGTATCTGTACACAAATACACAACGAGGGTATAGACGCCATTTTAGCAGACGTCAACATCAGAGGTAACGAAGCAGTCGATAAAACTGCCAAAGACAAGTCTTGCTAAAACTGCACACGATGTGCCAATAGGATTAGGATGTAAAGAACTCGACACTATCATTAAACGCAAAATAGATAGCAAGTTGCAACAGGAATGGAACGAAGAAGAACGTGGACGATGATTACATAAGATTCTTGATGGAGAGAAAAGACGTCCAAGGATTCCAGTTAGACAATAAACGTGATGACCGCATCATCACAAGATTAAGACTAGGCAAAACCGGGCTTAAATCACATCTGTCCATGCTTTTGAAAAACACCTCACCACTCTGTACCGCATGCAACAATGTAGAAGAAACAATAGAACAAGTCCTACTTGAATGCCGAAAACATTACCCACAACGCGAGGCACTTAGAAACGAATTAAAAAAATTAAACACTTCCTTAACATTTCCAGCGATATTAAACCCTAAGCCCCCCATTAGAAAACAGGTATTCAATAAATTTTATCAAAACTGCTGGCTATTATTCCAGTATATAACACTACCCCCGTGCATGCGCACTCAACAATTTTTTTAGTTTTCATTTTTTTTCATAATCAACTACGAGTACATCAAGTACTATGACACGATATGATAGAGGCCAAATCATTCTTTCGACTTCAACGAAGGGTATGGTTGCAGCGGAGTTATCTTGATACTGAGGGCCGTGTGCATCATAGCCATTCAAAATATTATGGCCTTAATAAACTATCCATATATAACATCCGGCCAAAATGTCACCGACACTATTAGAAATAAAATAGGCATGGCAACAACGGAGTTACCTTGATACTGAGGGCCGTCTGTTCCACAGTCATACAAAACAAACGATGGCCAAATCTAATTGAATGCATGGCAACAATAGCACGGCCAAAACGCATATTGCGAGCAGTATTCAGCATAAAATACAGGAAATGGTGATGGCGGAGTTACCCTGATACTGAGGGCCGTCTATCTCATTGTCCTACAAATACTTTATGGCCATCAAACGATAATGTATACGGAAATAATACCGAGCTGTTTATTTGTATATTCACCTAGTATTCAACTTGTCGAAATGTTTAGTTATTTATTCAATTGTTTATCTATTTATTCACCTAATTATATATTGCTATTTATATTATGTGACTGACGGTCGGGGGTGTCTGTTGTGGGAGAATGATAAAGTATTGCATAGAAAGACAATAGAAAACACGAATGACTACAAACCTTCTATTTCATATGATACAGGCACTGCACACCGAAGACCACAGACAGGATGGACAAGACATGAAACAGAAGACGGATGACGATTACAAGAATATCAACAGCGCCTTGAGTGACAACGCCGCACAACACGAACGTCCAGAATCAGAATACTCGACCCTATACCGCGCCAGACACGCTACCCCATAGATGTCACCGAACTGACCCCTCAACACAGAATATGATCCTTTGACTTTCACGCAATATAGGACGTAGACCTGCCGTCCTGTACCCCAATGCACACTCCAAGCAATTGTTACAGGCACAGATTTC
Source organism: Hanleya hanleyi (assembly GCA_036873755.1). Taxonomy (NCBI): domain Eukaryota; kingdom Metazoa; phylum Mollusca; class Polyplacophora; order Lepidopleurida; family Hanleyidae; genus Hanleya; species Hanleya hanleyi. The sequence continues at coordinate 15,641 of JAVTVY010044371.1, read as the reverse complement.
TGGAAGAACCTACCCTGTTCCCAAGGGCGTCGTCAGGGAAGTCACCTCGAAAAATCCTAAAGACGCCCTGGTTCTCCCAGTTTTTTTTCTGGACGGCTTTGTGTGTACGAAGGGGTACCAAGACAAAGGAATCATCCACGCGATTACAACACATATTTATCAGCATAACCTAACCAACTTGTACATAGCGACTCTTCTTTACTTGAATTTATATTTCCCTCTGCTCTCTCATTGTTATGTATTATTTAATTATTTATTTTAATACCTAGTGCTGCAAAAGATCTTAAATTAACGAAGAAATGTACCGTGAAAGTTAAATAAAACATTGAGTTGATGGGCCTCGAAATCCGTATGGGAAGCGGCCCTTAAACTACAATTTCAATCAATGTAGGTCATTAGCTTTGCAAAAGTTGGAAGTATCTCCAACCAAACGTCAGCTCCACAGCAATAAAGAAGTTGTTATCCATTTTATAGCCTTGTGTTGTAATCAAATTAGGTCTTTTCAGGTTTTGACCCACATACCTAACATATGTCTTTAGAACAGCGTGAAAGGAATTGACAATAGTCTGATTAATTGTAGTAAAACCTTGTGAGTAGCATATCTAAGTGACCTTCGACGTTGAAACGCAGCATACCAAAGAATGTCGATTGACTACAATGTGGTTGCAAAAATTTATACGAAAATATTTTGGAAAAACCATCACTCTTCAATCACATTGACGTTCCCAGGAATTTGCATAGATTATTGATAGTTCGTCTGAAACGGTACACTTTTCGAATTCCAATATTGGAAATCCAATACAGGTAGATTGTCGATCAAAGCTCAAGAAAACCGTGAATTTTTCGAATACAAGCGTCTGGTCCATCATTCATAATTCAGCCGTCGTCCATTAAAGAATTTTCGCGTCCTTAATCCAAAGACCTAATTCATATAATAACATTAGCACCGAATTAAAAGGATAAATCATAGCATACATAAAGCTAATTTCCTGCAAGACAGAAGCGGTCAACATTTTTCAACGATGCCAGCAAGACATCATGAGGTCCCAAAAATATTAAATCCGTATCGCTGATCAGTATTCTTAATCCATATGGTATACGTTGTAAAGTCGTTATCTAGAGTATGATGTATCTCAGTCACGCTTTGATTGCAACTGTTCATACGAACACTTTGAGGATCTTGAAATACATAGGTTCATACGACCCCTAGCCCCGGTATAAGCGTAATTAGAAACAAGTTAGGAAACGTACCGCCATAGATCGTATTTTGCTATCAACATGCGATATGTATCGCCAAATTTGGGAAACTTCGAGTGGAGGCGCTTGATGATATATCCCTGTTTTACAAGTTTCTGCAATAATGTTTTGTGACGTTGATTAAAATCGTCACATTTAACCGAGGATCTAGCTAATGCTACTAGGCGAGATATGTATACGCCATATTCAGATCCCTCTGGTATATTACTGTCCAGATAGGGATAGTTTACGATGTCGAAATTGTAATGATTTCTTTTGTTGTAAAGTCGACGAGAGAGAATGCCCCTTTCATTTTTATAGAGATATAGGTCTAAATAAGATGTGCTGCTAGGGTCATCTGTTGTTCTCTTCAAATCCAGTGAAGGTGGATATATGTACTTCACTGCGTCATTTATATAGCGATTATCCACAGCAAGAATATCGTCTATATACATGTAGCTTTTGGTGAATGAGAAAGAACGGGCTTTGAAATAATCTGTTTTTGAAAGCGTCTGCATTCACGAACCGTCGAAATACATACTCAAGAATCAATCTGATTCGCTAAAACTACAATGTTCTGACAAAGTTTCAATTTTTTTACCAATGCAACAACCATTGTGGCGAGACTGTATATTGCAAGATACATTACTGTTAATGCATTAATGGGGAATGTCTGAATGGATTAATTTAACGCGTTCGGGAGCTGAATGGGATTCTAACTGAATGAAGGATCCCCTCAAAACGGCAACCAGGGAGATATCCAATTGGCGTATAATCAATTAATTTAAGAGTATAGCGAAAACATCTTACCTAAATTAATATGCTTCAGGATCCATTGAATAAATATTACCACATCAAATCATTTAGTCACTGAAACCTTTTTCCTGCCGAAGCTAGTCATCAGATAATAGTTAATTGAGATAAATGACGAATACATTGGCGATTGAAATATTGAGATGTTTTTAGCCCAGTGGAATGATGTTAGGTTAACAGAACCACCAACAAAGGTCGCTGCCCATATAGTTTCAAAAACTGCTATATGTTCTGTCTGTGGTTGTACTATATACTTAATATGAAAATACTTATAGTACTGATGTGGGGTTTCCGCATTTTCATGCCATCAGATTGTATTTCTCTTACTGTCAAGATATACCCTCTGGTTGCAATGAGGAATGGCTCTCGGCCAATCACTATTGTCCGCTTCTAAATGGGGCGGAGTGGGCTAAATATGTCACAGTTAAACAAGACGTTTTCCCATGGGTTTTTGGAGTAGTGGATAGATAACTGAACAGTACTAATCACCAACAATATTGAATTTATTTGCTGTGACAGCTCAACTGGAAAGTTAGCAAAGTTTTTTGCTGCTCAGCCATCTGGCGATATTGCAGATACAGCACACTTTTGGCAAAAGTTTGTTTATCACCATGCTTCATGTACAGTTCTAGAATTCTCTTGTTTTCAACTCCACTAAACTGAACAAAGTAAGGAGATTATTCCCATGATAATGATATTTTTGCAATCTATTTATCCAGCTCAGCCATTTCGCAGTAATGGGAGGAACCATTGTATAGAAGATGTACGACGCCTCCTCGGGCATTCTGTATCCAACCCACTGGCCACCAGATTCATCTGGCAAGTCAAAGGTGAGAAGAGGGAAATTGGGGATTTACAATTGAGGAATGAGTAAGTTTATCCAGATTTGTTATTAGTTTGTTTGCAAAAATATAGTACTTGCAGCGAACCTTAAATCGAATTTAACCCTATCCGGCCTGGGCTTTTTGGGACCTGTCGTTATTTTCCTTACCTCTTGAGCTAGGGAGCTGAAACTTACCACACTATACCCTTGGGTCAAGCTCTACCAGAAAATGTAAAAAAAAAACAAGATGGCCGTTTTGATGACGTCACGGTGACGTCATTTTCAAAAACGGCATTTTTTGGTCGATTTTTCGGTCAGATTTTCCGAATTTTTTATTTATGCAATTTCTCCGCAAAAACTGCATGATATATTAACAAATATTAATGTGATGTGATATAAAATAGTTTTTGCTAACTTTACATCCCGGAAAAGCAGAAATTTTGAAGAAATATGACAAAACCATCACTTTTCTGGTACCCCACGTGGCCGCCATCTTGAATTTACCCATGATCCCCTGCTCGGGAGGTTATGCAAATAGGCTCAAAATGATCCCAATATGATAAACTATAAAGTCACGGAGTTTCAACGCTCTATTTTTTGTCGTTCCGGAGATAGCGCAGAAAGTTTGATAGGGGGGACCATTTCGCTTCCCCTCCTCCTCCCCCCCCCCCGCCCCCTTCCCAGGTCAGGTAGGTTTAATACACGGGCGTTATATTGTCCCTGTGTCAATTAGTTTTTCTGGTGAATGCAACTAGTTCTAGAGTTTTTGCTCATTTCTTTTTGGAACTTTGTACAGATTATCGTTGCCATGAGAAGATGTGCATGTTATATTTCAATTTTGTGTGATATTTTTTTTTTAATTATGCCCCTCTATCAAAGTATTTACTCTTGTGAACGCCTAAAGTTTTCATCAGATCATTATGTTTACCGACGGTTTGGAGGTTGCAAACTCTGACGTTGGGAGAATGAGTTAACTATGATGTTGCCTTTTTATACAAGTTACCAAATATTCTTTCACAAAAGTTGTAATTGGAAAATAAAGACAAACCATTTTTTTGGAAATTTGCATACTTTATTTACTTTATTTAGATTGAAAAACTAGTTTGCTGTCCTAACATTCAATTTAAGTGATCTACAAGCTAGGAAAGCAAGATTGTTTGCCATAATGTTTGTTATTATGAAATCGGCACCACCAGTACTTGAGACTACAGCATACCTTGTATCCCTGTTGATGAGGGGATAGTGTCTGTAACGATGTACACATATTTGGTGTATTATAAATAATTCTCAGTGGTTCAGCAGCATTTATTAAACCAGCTATACAGATGGCGGGTTAATGGCGGGTCAGTGTAGACTGGTAGTGTGAGCCGATGAGCAAAACATCCATCGGGCCTACGTTGGGTGCCGAGGTCGGGCCCATAATTGTGACGATGTCTGGCCGATGTCGGCCTGTCATCACTTTATTTGGTGGGTCTGAGCTCTTTTGCATTGCTATAAGACCTGTAATCCGCGCCTGTCTGTGAAGTGACCCGTGACTTCAGCTGATCAGCTACTGGTTCGTATAATTTCACTTTGTCCTATCTTTTAACAGAAGAATGTTTTGAACTGGTGATAACTAATATATTTTATACATATGTACTGAATTTTTCCAGTATTCAAAGATAGTATCATTATGCTTTAATAGAATAATGAATAATTTCCATATTAGGACGAGTGCAACTTGTTGACCTCTTTAAATTTCAAATATGATTGACTATCCGAAGGAAAGGAATCTTTCCCGTTTGAAAATCAATATAACCACAACTTGACATATTTGAAAATCAGACAGACATCAAAGAAAATCCTCGCTGCACGTGTTGGCAAGCTCGTATCTTGATTGGCTATATGACATCACGTGCGTTTACGGTTTGAATATATTAATCCATTCATTAGTTCAAGGTAAAAGACAGAACGTTAGTATAGTATTTAACTTAAAATGTGAAGATGTGCTTGTTGAATCTGGCATTTTTTTGAATGTTTGCATATATTGATCAAGCGAAATTTTAAGGAGTATGTATTCACAAATTAAAATGCAAGATTTCAAGATTTTAACTCTGGTATGTACAGTATACCTGATACCAAGTAAGATAAAGTAAGATCATCAACTCCAAGATTGTCATCTTCAAATGTGAATTTGACAACAAAAATCTCAATTCAAATATGGAGAATAGGACAGAATTGTGTATGTCTACGTGCAGCTTCCAATGAATGAAGGGCATGCGCACTCGACTCAGACGAAATAATAAGATGATAGCTAGGAATCTAGGAAACAAGGATCATCTCTTGACTCTTCTCGAAGTAAATCACAATAACTTAGTCATTATCAATATAAGGAAACATAGAAGAAAATCTCGCAGAAGAATTCGTTAAAATTATCCGAAAAGTTACAGCAGGAACAACAACAACAACAACTCGTGTTGCTATAGTTCCCCGGGAAAAGTATATTATATTATGTCACACGTATTCGTATAATCGCCAGAGTCGGTACAAACGTTATGATTTTATAATTTTGATGAGAGTATGCAATAAAGAATCCTGAATAACGTATCTAAACTTATTTTACACTTGGAAAACATGGTGGAATCTCGATAAAGTTTATAGAGGTACCATATTCCCAGGTCATATACTGACATCATGAACTCGCTGGCCGTTTGCTCGCTGGCCGTTTCGACCGACAAACTGGACAACTTTGTGAATATGCTAGGCCTACGGAGATTTACCGCTGAAGAAAAGTAAATACATACAACATAATCACATTCAAACTTGGCCTGAAGATATTCTTACGACACTACTACACCTATTTCTCACTATGCGTATCACGATTTCTACAATTCAGAAAATTGATGTGCATGAATACCAGATGTCGACCGTTAAAAATGCTGGTCGATGTTGATACAAATGTACATTTCATTATGCACGACCGAATCACTGAGACAGAGGTCATGGAGAGGCCACGCAATTGTTGTGCACACATCGAAATCGACAGATCGCTGGCTTAGTCGGGGTCGACAACCAGGTGATTAGGGCACAACACAAAGTAGTCCAGTCATATATTCATTTACTGGAAAGCTTTCCTGTTAATATTCAATGAAGGGGAATCCTCGCGTATTCTCCTATTCCACCCCACCCCACCCCCGCAAGCCTTTAATTGCGTATGAATACCTGACAGAGCAGATTTTGCAGGTGTAACCATTTGCAACCACTTACTATCTCCCAATTCTTCTTCCTCAGTTGACAAAAAACTGTCCTTGACGAAAGACCTATTTCGTATGACGGTACCAATTCCAGATGAGTATGAAATAAAAACAATAAAACCATCAAATGGCTTCCAACAAGGGGGAAACAATTAACAGTTTCCAATGACGCCAGCAAGACATGATGGTGTTTTTACATAAAATTGTAGCTCTATGCTGGAAAACAAACCTTCTTGTTTCTTGTACCATTTAGCAGAAGGAGTACCCTAATGGTATACTTATCATTGACACCGATGGGCTATTATAAGCGCAGGAAAATAACTAATTCTTGATGACACATCACCACAAACTACTGTTTAATTGGCTATTATAAGCGCAGGAAAATAACTAATTTTTGATGACACATCATCACAAACTAATGTTTAACAGAGTTTTCCTTGATAGGCATTTAGAAGTTGGCGTATATAACACAAGGCTATGGATAACAACTTCTTTATTGCTGTGGAGCTGACGTTTCGTTGGAGATACTTCCAACTTTTTCAAAGCTAATAGATTTAATAGACTATTATAAGCGCAGGAAAATAACTAATTGTTGATGACACATCATCACAAACTATTTTTAATAGGCTATTATAAGCGTTGGAAAATACCTTATTCTTGATGACACTTCATCATAAACTACTTTTAATAGACTATTATAAGCGCCGGAAACGTTTAACGTTTCTGGAGCAGAAACTGATGTGTAAACTACTTCCCAGCAGACGCTAGGAAACAAGAACAATGAACAGTTTAAATGTCAAGATTAACATTGTGTGCTCAATGGTATTCTGTGCGTAGGATTTGCTTTGAGAGCGTGTCCATTTAATTTGAACGGATGTGTATCGCACAGAATCTATCGGACTAAAGACAGAATGTCCTAATAAATGATGAGGTGCAATGGCTAATCCTATAATGGCTGTAAATTTCCCTTTTATATGTCTCCTCAAATCCCCCGTCGTCTCGTCTGTACCGGAAAGAGAGACAGGAATTCTCGACATTGATCATGTAATATTTGTACGAGCTGTGCTAACAATCTTGTCAAATCCTGATATATGAAAGCCAACTAACATTTTTGCGAGGTATAAATCAGACAAGAATGTTCTCTGATTACGTCTTTTATCATGCTACTATTACAGCATGTAATCATCTTGATCAATCACAAAATATCACGTCCACCAGACTAGGAATGGATATATGTGTCTGTGAACTCTGGTCATCTACTAGGTAGATCATCGTGTAGCTGATCGTCTTTGTTGGTGGACAATGACACTAATGATTACGTTATCACAGCGAGCACGTAAACAAGATAGTCTGATGCCATTATGCACAACATTGCGAGCATTGATTACCACGTTAACGTTGATAAACTTGGTTTGGGGCTTTTTGACAAAAACAAACAAACGAGATATTTATGTTTTGGTGGTTCTTCCAGCTATAAATTTCGAAATCTGACTATAAATTTAACTATCAGTTAAATGTCAATGTAATTCATTTTTTAAGTCTTTGAATTGGTTCTCTCTACATGACAAGCTTATTTTTTATAGAAATAAACCATGAAATAAATGTAACCAGGGAAGGCCGTCAAATTAGGCCTTTTCACGTTTTGAACCACATACGTATTAGCTCTCTTTGGAAGAGTAGGACTTAGCGTTGTCCTACTCTCGATTTGATTTACCCTGGTGATAAATATTAGCAAGGATCGAGGGTGTAGATGATATGTCAAATGATATGAGAAAACAAAGCAGAAGTCCAAGATTGATCGTGGATTGATGAATAGATATGTTTACTTATATAATTTATACGAATACAATTGTTTAATAGAACAAGGATTGTCGGCTCACTTCCAGCCACTATTGCCAAATTGAATTAAGATGCAAACGCGAGCCAATCATCAATTTTAATCATATACACACAGTTTCAGTCCCCACGTCCCAGGCAATTTTGGACGCAACAAATTGTACTGCCGAGAGGACGCCTAACACGCTATGTGAGTATAAAGTAAAATTGCAAAAAAATCATGATTGTTCAATCAATTTCAATCGTATCGCCGTGTTCGCCTGAGAATACTTTAGTGTCTGAGCGTCTTCTAGCTAGCGAACCCAAGACAGCGAGTAAATATTGGGAAAAGCTGTAAGCATTTATATTAATCCGCTGTTCAATATGGTGTTCTATTTGGGCCAAGTTTGCGTCGCGTGGCGACTTTTGGAAACTCGCCACTCGCCACGCGCCGTGGACACTCCGGCGCGCGGCGACTGGCGACTTTCTGCTATCTCTTAACCTGCAAAAACTCGCCAGTCGCCACCCGCCGTAAAACACGGCGAGTTTCGCTCTATCTCTTAACCTGGAAAAACTCGCCGCGCGCCACTCGCCGGATGAACCACGGCGCACGGCGACTGGCGACTTTTGACTGTAGTGAAACTCGCCACTCGCCACGCGCCGTGGACATCTCCGGCGCGCGGCGACTGGCGACTTTCTGCTATCTCTTAACCTGCAAAAACTCGCCAGTCGCCAGCGCCGTAAAACACGGCGAGTTTTGCTCTATCTCTTAACCTGGAAAAACTCGCCGCGCGCCACTCGCCGGATGAACCACGGCGCACGGCGACTGGCGACTTTTGACTGTAGTGAAACTCGCCACTCGCCACGCGCCGTGGACATCTCCGGCGCGTGGCGACTGGCGACTTTCTGCTATATCTTAACCTGCAAAAACTCGCCAGTCGCCACGCGCCGTAAAACACGGCGAGTTTTGCTCTATCTCTTAACCCGCAAAAACTCGCCGCGCGCCACTCGCCGGACGAACCACGGCGCACGGCGACTGGCGACTTTTGATTTTAGAGAAACTCGCCACTCGCCACGCGCCGTGGACCTCTCCGGCGCGTGGCGACTGGCGACTTTCTGCTATCTCTTAACCTGCAAAAACTCGCCAGTCGCCACGCGCCGTGAAACACGGCGAGTTTCGCTCTATCTCTTAACCTGCAAAAACTCGCCGCGCGCCACTCGCCGGACAAACCACGGCGCGCGGCGAGTGGCGACTTTTGACTTGTGGAATTCTCAGGACTCTTTCTCAAGTGCGCATGCCCGGGGAGCAACAATTATCGGAATAGTTTGTTATTTCACTGTCAGTCGCCATTTTGTGATTTTGCTGGGAAGAAAAGGTTTGTATTTTACAGAATGTTTCGAGTATTATTTTCATATTGTAAGGCTGCACCACAAGATAGTCATTCCTATTAACATATGTGGACACCGTAGATGACGTAGACTATTTAATTCTCATTAGCGATGACATCTGTACTGCTCTCATAACTGTTTTCTCATTCATTCGTGCTTTCCACAAACTGTACGCACTTCTCCACGAAGGGGACAAGATATATCATACACTATATCATTAACCGAGGAAGCTGTTCTTTATGTTCTTTATTTTTGTTTATTGGGTTATAGGTAACCAAAATGTATCGAATTAAGCCACAATTCCGTACGAAAGGCATGCATGCATGCCTCGCATTTGAAGTGAAGATTTGCGCTGTTTCCCAAAATTAAATCTTGCATATATTTAGTCTCCTGGTTCTTCTTTGGCAAGCCAGACTGTCATATCGCAAACCGAGGGGGCCTTGAATCCACGTCTCATATATCCCTGTGCTCTTGATTGCTTCCAAGCTTTCCAGCCCCTAATGTGCACCAGATCGCCAAGAATGAAATATTGTCGTCTAATTAACTCAAGTTACAAACACCCCACTTCCCAAAGAAATCGATCAAATTGCAGACAAATTCGTTACTCATGTGAAATAGCAGAAGTACAAATACCACGCGGTATCCACACCCTCCTTCCCAGGTACATGCACTTTCTCATCAGTGTTTTTATTGTATGAATCGTCACTGCAATGGCTAGAGTTTTTTGCATGGGCACTTTAATAAGCGTCTCCTCCTACAGCCAAAAATACTTGTGTTGGCACAACACATGTAGAAAACCGAAACATAAACTCCTGTGTTAAAATATAACACAAGATAGAGTTGTTAAAATCAGACACAAATATTGTGTTGAAAAAGAACATAAGCTTGTGTTGAGTTCCCTGTCCTATGTTTCCATCTGATGATCACAACTGTTTTATTTCAGATGTCTCGGTATACGTCATTAGACGATGGTAGCCCAGGTCCAGATAATATCCTTTCACCTATAAGTGATATACTTATATCGACAAGCCTTATTCTTAGGGTCTCAAAATGTTGTGAGAACAACGAAGGGCATGTCTGTTCAGTGACCCGGTACGTCAGCTGAGCAGCAACTGGGGAGTCTTTTTTTTATTTGGCCTATCTTTTAACTTGGGACAATATTTTGAACTGATTATTGCTGGCATATTTTCATGTAATTAATTGCCGAAATATACATTATTGTTAGCATAATGGCATTTTTTTACATACTGGGGAAATATTGCACAAATAATGTACAAAATTATGTCAGTCATCACAGGTTCAATGTAATCTTCCAAGATAAAAGATAAGCGAACACAGACTCCCCAATTGCTGCTCATCTGGAGTCACGGGTCACTGAATAGCCCTGCCTTTCTTTGTCTGTTATCCCAATATTGTGGGAGCCTACCATTAATTTTGCACAATAGGCGCTATCGCGGATGTTTTTGTATATGGCAAGATACTTTCTTCGGGATTTTAGTAGAAAATATGTTGTTTTCGTTATCAAAATAATCCTTGACAGAGGCAACAGGAAAGACTAATCGAAGAGTATTTCTATGCGGGATATAGCCGAAACGAAATATTAGCTGTACTGACATTGAGGCACGGGTTCAAATTAAGGTGAGAAAGTAGTTTTCAAAATCTGTGAGACATTCCCTGAGTATATATAGTCTTTGTGGTAACTACAATACCTAAGAATTCATAAATCAGCGTTCTGTCGGAACAATATGAATATTAATCCATATCCAGATTTTCTTAACACGTCATAGCGCATTTTGTTTACATTTCATTTGCGAATTACTTCATCAATATTGTCGATGAATTCAAAGCATGGAACACATCTTGACAATATATTTTCAGCCTGCGGACACTTGGTCGAATACTTCAGAGCATGGGCTTAGGAAGACATCACAGGACAACTGAACTGAGAGATGCCATACAGGTAACAAGTTCCAAATGTATTCTAAACTTCTAGATTTTGTTTCTTTAGAATGTTTTCGATACCTTGTGTGGACAGCGACACGATGGCATGTTAAAATTCCACTTAAAGTCCTACACTTTTCTGACTAGAACTTAATGCGATTGCCTATTATTAACGGTTATATAAACCAAGTATTTTCACTTACACTTCGTCACCATTGACCACACTTTCTTGTATTTTGTTGCCGATATCTTGAATTGTGGTCTGTATAGAAAGACTTGTCGGGTTTTAATTCCAGAGAATTACAGCGCATTCCTTATGGCACATCGTTCACAATCATCATATATGGAAGACGGATGCGTTCTTGTGATCTCGTCCTATCATATCTAGAAAAGACAACCACGAGATTCTGGCGAGATCGTGAAATTCAGTCGAGATTCGGTCAAGAACGTAAGATTCGGGCGAGATTCGGTCGAGAATGCGAGATTAATTCGCGCGATATTCTATAGAACCTCGCGTTCTCGTTGGAATCTCGTTGGAAACTCGCAGGAATGTCGCGTTCTTGACCGAAACTCGTCGGAATCTCGCCCGAATCTCACGCTCTCGCCCGAATCTCGAGGTTGTCTTTTCGACATATTCAGCCCTATCTGGCCCGGGCTTTTTGGGACCTGTCCAGGCCTGGGGGGGGGTGGGGCCGAAATGGCCCCCCTCCTAATCATTTTTCTTACCCCTTGAGCTAGGGAGCTGAAACTTATTACACTATTCACTTGAGTCAAGCTCTAGCAGAAAATGTGAAAAAAAAATCCAAGATGGCCGCTTTGATGACGTCACAGTGACGTCATTTTCGTAAACCGCATTTTTTGGTCGATTTTTCGGTCAGATTTTCCGAATTTTCTATTTTTGCAATTTTTCCACAAAAACTGCATGAGAAATTAGCAAATATTAATGTGATATGAAATAAAATAGTTTTGCCCACTTTACATCACGGAAAAGCAAAAATTATGAAGAAATATGACAAAAACATCACTTTTCTGGTACACCACGTGGCCGCCATCTTGAATTTACCCATGATTCTCTGCTCGGGGGGTTGTGCAAATAGGCTCAAAATGACCCCAATTAGATAAACTATAAAGTCACGGAGCTCTTCATTTTTTGCCGTTCCGGAGATAGTGCAGAAAGTTGATACTGTTATATCCCCCCCCCCGTCCGAGGAGCTAAGTTTCTACGGGAATTCATTTGCTGCGAAATTGGAATTGCACAAATTGGTTCTCTTCCATGTAGCTACGCGATATGATTTGGAACTGATAAGAAGTACAACCATTAACCTAAATAGTCACGTTTGTTTCAGTATGAACTCACCGGGAGTGGTTCCTACCTTGGATGTAGGGCTCTCGCTAAACGTCTTCTGTCAAAGTATCATATTCGAGCATCCAGGTGTGTAAACCCTCCATACTAGCATTTAAGTATAGTCAGTATACATGCATGATAAAATTAAGCATTGTGAATTTTGAAATCGTAGATCATGAACGGTCTTCGTTTTCACCTGTTCTTCTCTTCCATGCAGCTATGTTCTAAACCTAAATTAACTATCTATCTTTATGATCTAAATTAAACAACATAGGATAATATGAGCAGATCAAAGATATTATAGGTGTGGTTTTAACGCCCTTGGAAACATTGAATAATTTTAAACTTTGAAGACTCTTTCCACACAACTGGTTTCTTTGTCATGTTACAGTTAAACGTTTAATATTTTATAGGCAGAAGGTTTTAGCCATCCAGAAAGAACTAGACGCAGAGGGGGTAGCACTGCGGAGATCTCATTGTATAAGCCGACGGTCATACAGAAATCCTGGTCCAAACCACAGCATTCATATAGATGGATACGATAAATTAAAACAGTTTGGATTTCCTATTCACGCTGGAGTGGACGGGTGAGTTAATTGTGTAAATTCCCTAAGTGCATTAATGTTAGGTCCTGTTAATGAGAAACATGCATATGTTTTGACGTTATATTGTTTTGACAGTCTTTCCTTCTCTCATTGGCCCACATATAGGTTATCCTTTGTGATGTTACTGGTTGACTAAACATTTCATAAAACATTTAGATCATTATCTTTTTACCAAAAAAGGTATTCCAGGAGAGTGTTATGGCTAACAGTTGCACAATCAAACAACGATCCCGTCGTCGTGGCTTCCTATTTCGTCGATTACCTCAACGAAATTCAAGGTCTGTTGACTTGAGGCGTTTAATAGCCCACTGAAAAAAAATATCAATAATATTAAAGAGATAGTAAACCCTTGAAAAAAGTATGTTGTAAATGAAAGAATAGTTCCATCACTGTCTAAAAGTATTTTTTATTTATTTTTACGAGTTAACCGAATAAAACGCATTTGAAATATGTGTTTGGATGGTGTTCATTTACGACCATCCATTTTCCTATCCTCTCAATTATAGCAGATACCCACAAAACAATCATCATTATTCTGACTCAATAGGGAAGTAGACATCGATAGGAAAGTATTTTGAAGGTTTAACATGGAACATTATTGCTTATTTGATGGTTAAACAACCATGTACGTGGATTGCATAATTGGACCTAGATTATGCAAATGGACCAAAAATATTTCTTTGCGATTTCACAAACATTTGTCTGTACGCAACTTCTTCAGGCAGCCCATGGTGTACAAGGAGGTCTTCAACTACAACCTGCCCACAAGTACATATCGAAAGATGTCGAATATATACTTGAGAGCTCCCGTTACATTATAAAAAAATGAGCAAAGATGTCCCTCTCCAACATGCAGATTTGTTATTATGTCGATGTCCAGTCAGTCCATATCACAGTGCGCATAGCAGTACATTTGATTAAAGAAAAATTAAACCTCGAGAAAATCAAAAGGTAGAAGGAGGAATGGCACTTATCCAAAGTTTATCGGCTGTTTGCTCAGTTGGAAAAAATTAGAAAAATAAATAAAAATACTTTTGGACAGTGATGGAACTATTCTTTCATTTACAACATTCTTCTTTCAATGTTTTTTTAAAAATCCCGTTAAGTCATACATAATATTTTTTATTGTGTTTCTTGACTTGTATAGGGACTTGTGACTTATTATTACCAGTAACAGTTTTTGTTACCCCTCTGGCAAATTTTGCCTGAAGGGTATTGTCGTCGTCAGCATCGTCTGTCTGTCCCTCTGTCTATGGACACGATATCTCAAGAAGGATTATAGCCAAGCATTTTAAATTCATACCATGTATGCATCTGCTGAACGGTCACAAGCCTATTGAAAATGACTGACCTTGACCTAATTTATCAAAATCGAATTCTAATATTTGCGCTATATTTTTTGGATTATTAAATTATTAAATCCATATTACATATGCAACTGGTGATTGCCCAGAAGCCTATCCTAGTTGGCTGACCTTGACCTATTTCTTCAAGGTCATATACTGTTTATTTTGATATAACATAAGGAAATAAAGCTAGGCTTTCCAAATTAATTCTATTTATACGTCTGGCGAAGGTCCAGAGGTGTACTGAAGATGACTGACCGTGACCCATTTTGTCAAGGTCAAATTATAGTATTTGCTATATTTTTTATAGGATTGAAGCTAGGGTCTCCATATTCATATTATGGCTAAGCTTTCCAATTAATACTGTGTACATCTGGTGATGCTCCAGAGATGTGCTTGACTGACCTTGACCTATTTTATCCCGGTCAGATTCTATTTGGTACAATATTTCATGAAAGATCATATACATTGTCTAAATTTATACCATTTATGGCTGGACCAGAAGTCTATTGACGAATATCACTGAACGTGACCTATTTTTAAAAGGTCAAATGTAAAATGTTAAGTCTGAGATCTCCAAATTCATGTTCCCTATGCAATTAAGTTAGAATTGACATGAAAACTGATGATGACTGACTTTGATCTATATTTCCAAGATAAAATTACTTGATTTGATTATGAGCTATATAGAAGAGGATATTTAGAGCCTCAGAGCAAAATTTTCCCCATCAATTTAGGCCTTGGCAAAAGTTGAACTAGTCAACCCTACTAGATCACAGATTTATTAAACTAGTTCTAAAAATACACTGATGATATTATACCATTTATGATTGCTGGGTGTAGACAATAACTGATAGTCGATGGGTATTGAAGCCCAATGGGCTATTTTGTTATATTAACACTGCATATTTCGTTTTAATGAAGGTGCCCCTGTGTGTGTCCGGATGGATGCGGGAACCGAGAATGTTGACATTCGAGACATTCAAATAACTTTGAGAGAAGAACATGATGATGTACATAGTGGAGAGAAAAGTGTTATAGTGGGCTCTTCACACAGCAACCAGGTAAATAGATAACGACGAACAACTGTCTCTC
>JAVTVY010044370.1:0-22091 GCA_036873755.1 Hanleya hanleyi | reverse complement strand
AACCAACTGCGCATGCGCAGATTGACGCGACTTGCACTTAAAAACACACCATTCTGACTCTACCCCACACAAGCTTCACTTTGACACCTTCCACGACTCATTCGGACCCATAGTGGTGCATCTCTACCCCAAACACACACCCACATACCCCAAAAAATGCCTGCTTTCTCTACTACGGCCAGGCTGCGCATGCGCAGACTATTGAACACGGACGAACCATTAGTCCAGGCGGATGCTCCTGCATGAGCGCTTCAAAATAAGACCTCATACGACACCATTGGACCATTAGTGGCCCACCTAGACCCCAAAACGTCCACCCCGTATGGATTTATACATACATTGGGCTTATACTCCTATGGGCCTACCCAGGCCTCGCTGACTTTTTCCAAAAATTTCACCGTTTCGCTCCGGGACACTTCCCATCGTGTTCTAAATGACGAAACGTGAAAAACAAATCCAAACAACCATACCGCAAATGTATAGAAGTAGGTTTCTCAGTGGGACAAACATCGGTCCTATACCCCTAGTATGGGACTATATGGGTCTCAGGGACTTTTTTCAAAAATTTCACCGTTTCGCTCCGGGACACTTCCTATCATGCTCTAAATGACGAGACTAAGAAAACAAATCCAAACAACCCTACCGCAAATGTATAGAAGTAGGTTTCCCAGTGGGACATACATCGGTCCTATACCCCAGTATGGGCCTATATGGCCCATATGGGTCTCGGTGACTTTTTTTCAAAAATTTCACCGTTTCTTGCCCGACACTTCTATCGTGTTCTAAAATGACGAGACTAAGAAAACAACAACCCTACCGCAAATGTATAGAAGTAGGTTTCCAGTGACAAACATCGTCCTATACCCCAGTATGGGACTATATGATTATATGGGTCTCGGTGACTTTTTTTCAAAAATTTTCACCGATTTGCCCATGACACTTCTATCATGTTCTAAATGACGAGACTAAGAAAACAACCAAACAACCCTACCGGAAATGTCTAGAAGTAGGTTTCCCAGTGGGACAAACATTGGTCCTATACCCCCAGTATGGGTCTATATGGGCTGTGTGGTACTTTTTCAAAAATTTCACCGTTTCGCTCCGCGACACTTCCTATCATGTTTGTCTTGACGAGACTAAGAAAACAAGACCCCACAACCTATACCGCAAATGTCGAGAAGCAGGTTTCCCAGGATGGTCCTATACCCCCCATACCCCATATAGGCATTTTCCCGTAATTTAGGATAAAGTCCGTATTCCGTATTTTTTCAGGAAAAATTTACATACACCCACCCTGGAACTAGGGGGAGATAACTCTATTGATAGGCAAGCCCCGTTAAGCCCGGCGACCTATATACCCCCCATACCCCATATAGGTATTTTCACGGATTTTTCGATAAAGCCCGTGCTCCGTTTTTTTTTTTTTTTTTCAGGAAAAATTTTACATGCACCACCCATGACTGGATGCCCCCTTCACCTAGGCTTCACATGGATACCTCATAGAACCTGACTGGCCCATTAGTGGCTCCCCTAGCTCCCAAAACGTCTATTTCCATACCCTTGGGCCACCGCGCATGCGCAGAAGGCCGATATGTCAACCCACACCCAGTCCATTAGATGCCTCTTCATGAATGCTTCACATTGATACCTCACTCGACCCCATCGGTCCACTAGGGGCTCCCCTAGCTCCAAAAAGGCTATTTTCATACCCTTCGGCCACCGCGCATGCGCAGAAGGCCGATATGTCAACCCCACACCCAGTCCATTAGATGCCCCTTGATGAATGCTTCACATTGATACCTCACTGGACCCCATCGGTCCACTAGGGGCTCCCCTAGCTCCAAAAAGGCTATTTTCATACCCTTCGGCCACCGCGCATGCGCAGAAGGCCGATATGTCAAGCCCACACCCAGTCCATTAGATGCCCCTTCATGAATGCTTCACATTGATACCTCACTCGACCCCATCGGTCCACTAGGGGCTCCCCTAGCTCCAAAAAGGCTATTTTCATACCCTTCGGCCACCGCGCATGCGCAGAAGGCCGATATGTCAAACCCACACCCAGTCCATTAGATGCCCCTTCATGAATGCTTCACATTGATACCTCACTCGACCCCATCGGTCCACTAGGGGCTCCCCTAGCTCCAAAAAGGCTATTTTCATACCCTTCGGCCACCGCGCATGCGCAGAAGGCCGATATGTCAACCCCACACCCAGTCCATTAGATGCCCCTTCATGAATGCTTCACTTTGATACCTCACTCGACCCCATCGGTCCACTAGGGGCTCCCCTAGCTGCAAAAAGGCTATTTTCATACCCTTCGGCCACCGCGCATGCGCAGAAGGCCGATATGTCAACCCCACACCCAGTCCATTAGATGCCCCTTCATGAATGCTTCACATTGATACCTCACTCGACCCCATCGGTACACTAGGGGCTACCCTAGCTCCAAAAAGGCTATTTTCATACCCTTCGGCCACCGCGCATGCGCAGAATGCCGATAGTTCAATCCCACACCCAGCCCATTAGATGCCCCTTCACGAATGCTTTACATTGATACCTCACTCGACCCCATCGGACCATTTTATCTAGGGACTACTTTTTCTCCGCGGAGGCGACCGCATCACCGCCAGACATGACCGCATCACCGCGGAGGAATACATGGAACTATTTTTGACCTGGAAAAATTGGAACTCTCCTGTGCTGGAGGTAGCTTTTTGGTCAATTTTGAAATACTCGCTTCTGATTGGACGAGAGCTCTGTGACGGATTTGAAATACTCGCTTCTGATTGGTCCGCCCACACTTGCCCCACAAATTTGCATAAATAAGACCCAATTTGCGCTTTTACTACTACTGACGACGTCTGGCAACTAAAAAGCAACCATATGACTATACCGGAAGGCATCCCTCGGCACCTAACATTCAGACTCGAGAATACGGTGGATTCTCGGACGTAGCCTTAGTATCTCAGCCGCGCTTTTATTGCAGCTGTTCATGTGGAAACTATGAAGTATCCACACGGCCCCTAGCACCGGCTTAAGCGGAATTAGATACGCTAGCTCGGGAGCTGGGATGACAGGTCAGCTCAAAACAACTCATCTGATGTTAATGGATGGGTAGTATAGATAGTATCAGATAGAGTAAACGCCTCAACATGGGATAAACCTGGTAAATGCGAGAATACCTAGGGAAACTAACCTGTAATGCCCGATTTGGGTTGAAGATGTTACGACTATTGGGGACCGGAAAATGGACCCGTTGTCTATTCACGGGCAAACAGAAGAATCTCCAAAGTACACCGTAAAACTAAGACGGTTGGTTTTCCGACTTCGTTACAGCTGATATCTATCATGGCAAGGCTTTGTTAGACGAACTGTAGAGATGATGGAAACAGCATGAAATTGTGACTGGATACTTTTGAGACGATATGTCGAGTAGCAATATAGAGTCAGGAGGTGTCAACGGTCAATGTGAGATCAGTATCAGCGGATTATTTAAAACATGCATGTCCGAAAACTCCAGTTCAGTTATATCGGTATGTTATGTGATCACAGGTTACAATGTGCTTTAGAATAAGTTAACCGGAAGACTATACTATGAAGTCATGTGGCTCTGCCAGTATGTCGGCACCTCTTCCCACTTCCCTTATATGTGTTGTAATTTTTACCTGTATATGGCGAGATTCTGCTGGTGGGCGTTTCGTCCCCGAGGCCCGCCCCCTATACAGACCTTTTGGTCTTTGATATATGTTGGCATTTGTGGGAAGTTGATGCTGGGTCGACATCGGGCCTTACAGACTAGTCTTTTGTGTTAAATGCCGTCATTTTCATCTGACGACGACACAGCTCACCATTTCCCAGTGTACGAGTTGTCACAGCGAAACAGGTCACCAATTACCAATATACGAGTTGTCAGAGCATTTCCATCATAGCTCTCTAGATTTGTATCTAATACCGCTTATGCCGGTGGTAGGGGCCGTGTGGTCATATCATCCAAGTTGCCACATGAACAGGTACAATAAAAGCGTACCTGAGATACAACACATATCACGAATCGTTAGATTCTTGGTATGTGCTTTAGAATAAGTTAAACGGAAGACTACTATGAAGTCATGTGGCTCTGCCAGTATATCGGCACCTCTTCCCACTTCCCTTATATGTGTTGTAATTCAGGTACACCGGTATTTCAGGCGCGTGGCGAAAAAGAGAAAATGATTGAAAATTTTGTGAGAGGATACATAAAGAGTATTCGCAAGTCCCGAATGACATAAACAGGAGATGTGGTGGGTACTTTTATTGATGTAAAAAGGTCATGGTCACTGATCCGGTAGGCATAACTCAAGCCTATAACAAACAAAATGCCTTTGATTTAGAGGTATCCCTACATGTCCATTCGTCTGTGCGTTAACTTTCGTTGTCTAGAAGATAGCTTCAGATCCAGGTTATGGGATGCACAGGTGTTTGGGAAGTTATAGCTGGGGGTATCGTCAACAATAGATCGGACAAGGTGACTCACTAAAGTACGATCATCCGTATACATTTTCACAGAAATTAGCCTACCTCTATATTTCACCTCCTATTTTATTCAATTATGGATCGTAAATCGTCCAAACACTCTGAATGTTAGCGTCCGGACAACTTCCGTTACAACTTCGGCCAAACTCGGCAATCTCGGTTTTGTTGCAGCGCCGATATCAACCCTGGAAATATTCACGGTTGTTAAAAATGGATGAAATTAAAAAATAATAAGAAGTGGAGATCTGTCTGAATAAGGACCGTGATATTGCAGCCGCTCCGGAAAAAAAGTGGGCGTGACCGCAACGGCGAGGCTTGAATCAGGAAACTGAACGGAGATTGCCGAAGTTGTAACGGAAGTTGTCTGGACGCTAAAATTCAGGGTGTTTGCAAGATTTACGGCCCATAATTGATGGATTATGAGAATCTTTGGATGGTAGCATTAAGAATTAACCTCTAAAGAATAAAATAGGAGGTGAAATATACACTCTTAAAACGCAAATGTTATATTTAATATCTAGAGGGTTGGAGGAGAGAAAACATTTAGAAAGTTTTGTATTCACCACTTTTAAGTTTGGCGAAAAAGAGGAAATAATTGAAAATTTTGTGAACGGATACATAAAAAGTATTCGTAATCCCGAATGACATAAACAGGAGATGTGGTGGACCGTACCTTTATTGAGGTAAATAGGTCAAGGTCATTGCTCCTATAGGCATAACTCAAGCCTAAAGCGAACAAAATGCCTTTCATTTAGAGGTATCCCTACATGTCCATCCGTCTATGCGTTAACTTTCGTTGTCTAGGAGATAGCTTCAGATCCAGGTTATGGGGTGCACAGATGTTTGGCAAGTTAATTAGCTCGGGGGTATCGGCAACAATAGATCTTATCTATTGTTGACGATACCCCCAGCTAATTAACTTGCCAAACACCTGTGATGGGATGGACCCAAACAATCCATAACCACTATATGAAATGTTTCTTGAGAAATCGAATGATTTAGTCATTAGCGGGAGTGGAACACAGGAACCCTTAAACCCCTTACCGAATTGTCATTTCCATAAATCACCATGTTATTATTCCATAAGCCCATGAAATTAATGATACTCAATTATCGGTATTCAGTGTGTGTCTGTCCTAAATCTCGATCACCTGTGAATTGTTCCGCCGCTAGTCGTCTCGGTGTTGATATTTCTGTTACAGGTCTTAGCATGCAGGTACCAGATGATTAAATATCGACTGAGTATATACGAATCTGGAGCCCTATACTCCTAATTAACGCCATATATAGATTATCACTTGCTTACACAGGACATCTGCTTCTCTTGTTATCTGAGTCTCTATTCACAATCGATGTTCTGATATTGTCTCAGTGGGAATGGCTTCTCTGGGCTATGTTAGACATCAACTGGTCATCTCTGCTTTGCCACCAAATTATATTAAATATCAGGTATAATAACTACTATACCAGGTTCTTCCACTGTAAACAGTAATAAGTTGTGATAGTGAGATAATTAAGTCGTTATAAAGAGATAAGTGGCTAAAACGAAATCCTTATAGCCAGTTAATTGAGTCGTAACAAGACGTTTTATAACAAGCATTTCGAATAAACGGAGCGAACAATTCCCGTAATCGCAAAATCTGATTACCTTAACCAAAATCACTCCAGTATTTTTTTATGACGAAGCTGATGTAGTCTTCATTACTTCAAAATATGGCTTTGGTTAAAAGTGGTTATTTGTTTGCTATGATGAATGTCGTTCGCTGAGGCTGTTTAGCGTATTTGGTATGCTTGTTACTAAATTCCTATATGTCGTCAAGACAAATATACGTACAGAATATGAAGGATATTGCTAGCTCGTACAAGTAAGTCTGAGGGATTCGTCGCTGCAAAATGTTACAAACAATTCAC
Organism: Hanleya hanleyi; assembly: GCA_036873755.1. Classification (NCBI taxonomy): domain Eukaryota; kingdom Metazoa; phylum Mollusca; class Polyplacophora; order Lepidopleurida; family Hanleyidae; genus Hanleya; species Hanleya hanleyi. The sequence goes on along the minus strand of JAVTVY010044370.1, from coordinate 15,665 downwards.
CTGTAAATAAAATATGTATAATAAAATTTACATAAAGGGAGTCGAATGACGTCTGATATGCGATGCGTTTGCACTTGTTACTTGTATTGAGGGAGATTTTCGCTAGAACACACTGGTTGATGAATATGACTGCCCTATTTTATCATATGTTTATCTCATGTGAATCATAAATGTATCAAATATGAACTTCATATGAGATAAATGCGTGAGAAGTCACGTATATGATACATATATGATAAATGCGTGAGATGTCACGTATATGATACATATGATCAATGCGTGGGATGTCACGTATGTGATACATATAAATGCATGGGATGTCACGTATGTGATACATATGATAGATCTTGGGATGTCACGCTTGTGATACATATAAATCACGTGTGTGACACGCTCGAATTTCCTCACATATCACGCACGTGAGGTGCAATTTCTCCTGTTCAGACAATACGACGACCGTTGAATAAAATCGGTGAAGAAAAACGATTACCGTTCTACAGGCAAACAACCAGGCAGCTGGTTTTCCACTCCATTTACTTGTAACCCTTCACAGATTTTTGTGAGAATATATTCAACAAAGTCACCTATCATGGTCAGTGAATCAGGCCGATATGTATTGCAACCTATCAGTCACTCATACTGCCCAACAGGAAACGAAGCAATCGCGGTAAAAGGCGCGCGTACCATCAAGTGAGACCCACCATGATACAATCTTTGCCACGTGGATGATCAAATTAAACTATCGTGTCAATTGATGCAAATAATGGTAACTGGGCGTATCTTCCTACGAGAGATTGTTCCATCACTGTAGTTCCATTTCAGATATCTCGTCCAAACAATCTTAGGAAATGTTGGGTACCCTTTGGTTTCACTCATTTGGGGTCGCACGTGGCTCGGAACATAAGTAGTTAAAGTCAAATAAAGATGGTGGCAATGGTTTCACAGACTTTGTATTACAATAGAGGTAGACCTTGATGACGTTGTATCACTCTTACAATCACGTTTGCGTCCATCGTGCACGTCCATTCATCTTCATGGCATTGGCATGTTTCATTTCTCTTGAAATCTAACATCGCTTATGCCAAGGCACGGTACAGGTGCCTCAAGACGCGAGTCCGCAAGTCCTGTTATGTAACCCAACGCACAAAAGTGAAAGGCAACCTACATGACCGACTTCCAGTCCATGGATATCATGTTGACAATCAAAATGATGTCGTGTTACATGAAGTGTATGGCAGGTTAACTGAATTATATTATGATCCCTTACCTGCCATTTAATTGTCATGAATTTATCATGAGATGAAAGTGGGACAAAACGTTATCAGGTTTCAGGCCTGTTGAAGCCGGTAAATTATGTAGTATATTCAATGATTTTGATTGTAGCATTTTCCTGTCCGACCACCAGGCGTCCTTCTTTGTCCACGGTAACAACTCTAGGACCGGATATCCCATCATCTCGGTCTACAAGGACACGGATGAACTTCCCGGTTGGCGACAGCATATGAATTCTGTCATTGGTGTAGTCTGTCACAAAGATTTGTCCTCTTGAGTCCGTACACACCCCTCTTGGCCCCCGTAATTTCTCACCGTCGTCCCCGTAAATACCGTACCGGAAGCTGAGTTTCCCGCGCAAGTTGAACGCTTTCACACAGTGCAGCTCGTTATCTGATACTATGATTTCATCTCTGTCGTTCACCGCCAGATACAAAGGCCACTTGAAAACATTATTTCCGTTTTCAGCCTTCAAAGATTTGATGGGAAATATCTTTTTCTTGGGAGAAAATATACAGACATCTTTTCCTTTCAAGTCCGATATGACCAAATCTCCGTTAGACAATGAAGCTACCCCGCCCGGTTCTCCAATCTCCAACTTCAGCGATTCCACAAAAGCGCCATTTGGCGAAAAAACGTTGACCTTCTTCGCCTCACGGTCTGTGATAACGAAGTTCCCCGTTTTCAGGACAGTTACGTCGAATGGAGTCTGCAGGTGAGATTTCACTTCTCGAATCAACTCTCCAGTAGGTTTGTATACGAGACACGCTTTACGAAGCCTACTGTTGATCAAATACTCGTTTTGATGACTCACGGCTATGCCTGTCACATCCCAATGTGCTTTGAAAGAGTTAACCACCTTTGACCTTGGAATACCTTGGATACTGTCTCGCACTTTCGGCGATGCGGAACTTTGGCGTGAACGGGGTATAGGGGCGCTTGCATCAATATCTTTAGACTGATTTCCTGGAGATTGCTCTCGAACATTCGTCCTCCCGATGCTAGTAATTCGCTCTTTTGTTGATGTCAACTCCGGAAGGAACTCTAATGGGGGCGACATATCGTCTGGGCTGGCTTCTTCCGTTTGAAGTTCTTTGAGTCTTGCGGACACAGAAGTAGCCAATTTGATTACTTCAGCGTCACTACCGTAATCTTTAAGCTGCTCTGGAAAGTGGGAAACCGTCCCCAATGTGACCATTCTTTTCTCCGATATGCGATCAGGCTGTTTACTGAAGGTTGTAGCATAGTAAACCTCCACCTCTTCCAGAATTTCAGCAGCTTTCTTGTCTATTTGTGCCTTCAAAGTGTCTACCCAATTTTGTATAGCTAACTCTGTTTTGGACGCATTTTCAGCAGCTTTCCGCTTCCGTTCTCTTTCAGAATTGAACGATGACTTAAACTGTTCGAAAACACCTTCAAACTCACGGATAGCGTCAGACAACTCGCTTCGCAGTTCTTCAGCCTTTTCAGATAGACGCTTTCTGTCGTGAGTGTCGTGACTCGTGGATTCGCAGACGACACAAATCATTTTCATGCACGTGGTGCAAAAGTAGGCCAGAATTTCCTTCGGATGTTGCTGACAGTAGAAATCATTTCGTCTCTGACAGATTTCTTTGACGGATGGATCCAAGAATTCAAATGACTTGTGGTCTTCTTTTCCTTCAAGTTCGTTATGAGTCTGTCGACATGTCCCACACAGGTTAACCTTGCACACTTTACATTCCCAAACGGCGTATTTGTCTCGGTCACAAAATTCACAAGATCGCTTCTTGAAGCGTTTAGATTTGATCACCTCTTGCAGCGTCTGAAGAAAATGTACCGCCGGGAGATCTTTTTTGACTTCCAGTGGGAACTCGGTGGCACAAGTTGGGCAGTTCAAGACGTCTCGATGCTCTGGTGAAGGAAGATTTTCCAGACAACCCGAGCAGAAGGTGTGGAAGCAAGGTAGGATAATCGGCTGTTTGAACTCTCCGTCACACAGAGAACACACGAGGTGAGCTTCAGATAGGCATCTCTTGAAACTAGAATCTTTCTTGACCTTCGCCATGTCTCAAACTTGAAGACGATCAGTCTACAGCTGTCTATATGGTTTTGGTCACAAAGGTTTAATATCCACGTAGGGCTGGGTAAGGCTGCTGTGTTCCTCTCCGTAATCACGGCCGTTTGCCTGTTAGACTAGACAACTGTTCAACTCTGTCGTTATGATAATATTACCACTGCCCATGCCAATCACCTCATATCCATAATGAAACGCATACGTGTAAACCAGACGGCGATCAATATCGGCTTAGGTAGCTGTATGTCAACAATAACATGGATTTGAAGATCGACGCCACAGAGCTACTCAAATACGGATAAATACCTTTACTTCCTCTGGGAAAGCTTATAGGGAATATTTCTCAATATGTTGGCGGTCTTATTATTTGTATCGTGCAGACAAAAGACGACCGTTTCCAATCGATTCGTTTGGAGTTTGAGAGGGAAGTGCTAGTCGGAGAAATCAAAGGAAATATTGGCTTTAGGTGTTCCATTGTATGCAGTAAACCTGTAACAATAGAATCATCATGAAGAGTATTTCTGTAACATGCGTCTTCAGTTGAGTATCTAGGAAATATGACAATAGCACCAGAGCGTGTTGTTCCGTGTTGTTTATTCTGCCAATCCATTTGTTTGCAGTTTTTCGAGTCAACCATACATGTTTCTTCTTCATTTTTGCTACACGAGAATACCAATTAGACCGAGGAGCACATTTTCATCTTCATTTTTATACAGTAAACCATCGCAATTTTTTTCGCTATATAAACTTCAATAAAACGCTTATTTGACCGGTTTTGGATTGAAATATCCCCAGCTTTGATAGAATCACACAAACATGTTTTCCCCATATTAACATCGCATATCTTTTCCCGTGTGTCGGTTTCGTATGTTCATAGAGATGTGTGCCAGTGTACGTTATTCACGGTTGCATGGCCTGCGGGATACCTGATGGTAGCTGCATACGTCTATTTTTTAATAAATTGTGAAAATTAAAATTTATATTTTTAGTGCGTCTTGTTTCGGTCGATTTGGGATGTTTAGAATCAAATACAGTAAATTCCTACCGATGTCATAGCAAAACTCGAAATACTACAGTTTTTTATCCTACCCGATCTGTAATTGAATTCAGTTCTGAACTGTAGTAATTCAGGTTTGTTCGGCACGACGCCAGACATCTAAACGAAAAAAAAAATGCATTTCTCTAATATCTGTTCATTGTAATTTTCATAATATTCAAATATATCCGTACACGCATTTACCATCAAAAATGCCAAGGCATCTGTGACCATATTTTACTTGAACTGAACGCGGTGAACTCGGATCTGGCATACAGTTTGAACATAACAAATAGACACGCGTATCACATCATAGGCCTGCATACATGGGAGACCGCCGTTGTGCTAATATGGGAATCCATTGCAGTCCGGTACAGTTGGTGTTAACTTCATTAGTCTAGAGTGGTGATTCAACCAGCACAGGAAATGAGAAGGGAATGAAAAGCATACAATTTTAATGATTTTGAGACATGAACACATGACACCTGACACCAGTTACAACAATATCGCTTTTATTGATTTATGATCGCAGAGAAAAACCCACTGCCAGTATGTAGTTATAGTCGTATCGGTTGAAATTATTATTTGTTAGAATCAGTGTCATCTAATCCAGAACTGCCAATTTAGTCGTCAAAACATGAAGAGCATCTATATATATCGCCAGGTATAGAAATGAAAAGCCATTGTTTAGGGTTTGATATATGGGACGTCGACAGTCACACAACGCATAAAGTCTCCAGTCGGTCTATACAAGGTTACATATGAAACAATAAAATATACAATAAATTTATACATATAAATTTAAACATATTGCGACTGGTAACCTTGATATAGTGTGCAAATATGGAACTTAAAATACTCCTGATGAAGGGACCGAACTATAGAGAGCCGAGAAGCATCGATCCAACCTCGACCAAAGATAATCCCGAGTGGTCGAAACGAGAAAAAATTTAAAGCCTATATTACTCGCCGGCTAGTTGGATCTTGGAAAATGGAAGGTTGTCGACACTATCACCCACATCGATAGAAATTTCCCCAAGCAAAACAAATATTGAGAGACACCATGGTGCAAAAAGTCCTTGCAGAGCTTCGGAGTAAAATACGGTACAGTGTCATGAAGTTTTGTGGCACACTCTCTCACTAGAGTCGATATACTTGATCTTTCCCTGAAAAGCCTGTTGTCCACCAAAAAGAATAAGACTATCAGAAGACAAAGACGTTGAAGAGCCCATACTTGGAATTTTCTTTTCCCTTGGCTTCAACAATTAAATACATGTTTTTCATTTGAGATTCGAAGGTAGCATGATTTGTGATGAACAGTTTTCCGGAATATATAAGGTCTACTGATTTCACCTGGTTAAACCCATGCCCATAGCGATACAATTAATTAAATTCTTAGCAATTGAATCTTAGCCAGATTTCTGTATTCTCGTGCCTGCATTTTTTTTATTCTTTGTATGCTGGTCATCCAGAAACTTATTTCCATTATCAAAACTCAAATTTGCAGATAGGTAAGATTTTTTACTTTTTTTTTTGTTTTAGGTGTGTTGGTGATGTGCTAACTTAATATCGCATTCCATATACTGTTCAAATTACAAGCGTCTGGTCCGTCATTCATAATTTAGCCATCGTCTATTAAAGAATATTCGCGTCCATAATCTAAAGACCCATTCCATTTTCCATATAACAGTATTATCACAAAATTCAAAAGACAATCATAGTATACATAAACATAGGTTTGTTTCCTGCAAGAGAGAAGCGGTCAGCAGTTTTCAACGATGCCGGCAAGACATCATGATGTTCCAAAAATATCAAATCCGTATCGCTGATCAGTATTCTTAATCCATAATATTCGTTGTAAAGTCGTCATCTAGAGAATAATGTATCTCACGCTTTGATTGTGACTGTTCATATGAACACCATGAGGATCTTGAAGTACATGGATTCATACGGCCCCTAGCCCCCGGTTAAGCGGAATTAGACACAAGTTACGAAACGTAACGCCATAGATCTTGCACGCTACGCTCGCATTTTGTTATCAGCATGCGATATATATCGCCAAATTTGAGAAACTTTGAGTGGAGGCTCTTGGTGGTATAGGCCTGTCTTATAAGTTTCTGCAACAATGTTTTGTGACGTTGATTAAAATCGTCACGTTTAACACAGGGTCTAGCAAATGCTACTAGGCGAGATGTGTATACGCCATATGCAGATCCCACTGGAATATTACTGTCCAAAAAGTGATAGTTTACGATGTCATCTCTTTTGTCATAAATATATAAAGTTGTAAAATGCCAGCTTGTGAAATACAGCTTTGGTCGTTGAATGTCAGGAAGTGCTAATACTGTATTCTGGTTACCCTTCTCTCTTGAAATGCAAAAAAAAAAACGCGATGGGACAATTCAAATTTTCAAAATGAAATCTAAAGATTTCATCAACTGGCTTGTTAGGACAATCCAGTTAGCCAGAGTTCCATTTTTGTGTGTTATCATCAGAATTGCTGTTGGATCCTGTTTGGTTGAAGTTCGTATTCGACACCTATCTTTTTGTGTTTGGGACTTTTCAGAATTTAACAGTGGCGCCAAGTCCCTGACTCCAAGACTCTGAGCAACCTTGCGAATCTAACTTTACACTACCTGGCCTGCTCCCGGAGAGAGAGAGGGGGAGAGTACTTTCCCTTCCCCTCTCCCGCTTTTGTTTTACTCCTCCCCCCGGAAAGACAAAAGCTAGAGAGCTGACACTCTGTGACATATTAGCTTATCATGTTGGAGTCATCTTGAACCTATTTGCATACCCCCAAAGCAGAGGATCATGGGTAAATTCAAACTGGCGACCATGCGGGGTACCAGAGAAGGTACCGTCTTTTTATGTCCATTGTCTTCAAAATTCCTGCTTTTCTGCCAGGAAAAGTGGCCAAAAGCTATTTTATTTCACTGATTATTATTTACTAATTTATCATGCAGGTTTTGCGTCGAAAACACGTGAATAAAAAATCAGACAGAAAAATAGTCCAAAAATGCCTTTTTTGAAAATGACGTCACTGTGACGTCATCCTAGTTGTCATCTTGGTTTTTTTTTACATGTTCTAGTAGAGCTTGACCCAAAGATATGTTGTGGTAAGTTTCAGCATTCTAGCCTTAGGGATAGCGAAAATATATAGGGGGCACTTTCCGCCCCTTCTCAGGCTGCGGTACAGAGTGTTTTAATTTAGGCGAGCAGTGAAGCTGCACATTATGCAGAGACTCCGCCATGTTGTTTCCTCTCGGACCTTAAAGAGTTCATCCTCCAGCTTTTGATCCACATAAGCTGGGCTTTCGTCTAAATTTACCGAGATCTCACGGACGGTTGCGTATCGCCCCAAAACGCCGTCCGTATACATTGGCTGACATTTTAAACGGACAGTTCCAATAATAGTTGTACAGCCCTAATCTGCCTCACAGACCTTCACTATGGAGGATGTCTGATTCATACTGCCGAATTTTCGCCTTTTGGCCACTAGAGCCCTTTGGTTATCTATTTTATAAATGGCAGTTCGTATATTGTTTACCTTAGTGACCGAAATGAAAGGGATGGCCGAGTTCAAATTCAATGTTATTGGTTTCATGTGTCAGGAGTAACAACTACGTTTTGTGGTTTAATCGGTCTTTCAATACGCGGATATTCTTTAATGGACGACGGCTGAATTATGAATGACGGACCAGACGCTTGTAATTTAATGACTGAAAAAATACGTCATTCAGTGTCAAAGCGGGAAAGTTTAAACCCACAGTACTCGCTTATTGACTTGACCTGACCAAGAGCAAAGTCGTCGAACAAGACCGTCATCCATTGGAACCACTGATGATTTTCCAATAACAGAGAAGAAAAGCAACTCCGAGTAGGGATGACAATTTCATTCTGTATATTTCGCTATTAGTTATAGCATCTTCAGCAGTGAACAAAGTTACAAACAGCTCTATACGTACAGTATATATACAAGGTATAATGTGATCTTAGCCAATACACATATATGAATGGGTAAGCCAGTAATGTCAGTCAGATTGGACAGATATTAAAATGTCATTTTCAGAAAATTGTTGTAGACATTAAATATTAAGAGATAGCAATATACAAATGTTGTGATTACAGGTGATACAATACACAATCTAATTGATGACAACAATACACAATGAATAAAGTATGGCGATATAGCGCGTATATATCTACATTGAATATTTCTACATGTCATGTTCAGATAAGGACTGTCATCTTAAGATAATATAGGTATAATTCTCTTGGCAATCCACATTAGAATTGATGGGAATCTACAAATGTTGTAACTTGCACGGCAATATACAATTATGAAACGATACACAGTCTAATTTATGAAAACTGGTTAATCTATAAATGATATTACCGAAATAATTTTAAATCCTTTGATGCTTTCAAACCTTGGTTTAAAAGACCGTCATATCGACAGAAGTACCCGTTTCCGAGGAAAACAAGTACTGGGAAACCTCAGTTCGCAAAAAAACAATCACAAGACGTTCTAGCAAATCTCCAGAGGAAATTCGTCATATTCCCAGAAGACAAAGCCAATATTCATCTGTGAATATTATTTTTGTCGGTTAAGGTGCTGGTTAAAGAATTGAGTATAAACATCGAATACGTCTACTTACTCACAAGCTGCATTCGGTTCGGAAGATCTATTTAACGATCAAAAATCACTTTTCAAAGAAAGAGGCATTTCACTTTCAATCATCAATAACGATATACCAAACGTGTACCGTACTCCCCAAATGCATAAAACATCATACAAAGCTAGATTCATAGCAGGCACTAGAAGCTGCACCACCAAGCTTCCTTCAACCCTGTTGGCGATGGCCCTTCAGGAGGTCAAATCCTTTTGAGAAAGACAGTGCACTACTTTTTCAATGCGGACGAACATACGTATTCACTTGGGAATTTTCGACTTTGCATACTATACTTTCTCATCAGGACCATCTAACTGACGATCTAATTTAATGATGGAATTATCGGTGTTCAAGTAGACTGATCGCCGATATATTAATGCCAGAAGCCAAAAATCATTCTTCAGCTCTACCCTACTCTGTTTGAATTTTCCATAATAATATCTAGGTGAAACTTGGCAAAACAATATTTCAACAGCATATAAGTATTCAATGAGTACTACTTGTGCACCCCATTTGGCTGACCAATGTCGGTTCTCCTTTGAATACGACTATATACAGAAGCTATCAAAAATCGACCATTTCAAAGACCGTTTCATCGAAATCACCAAACGCTATATAGACGACCTTCGTGCTATGGATAATCGCTACATCAATGACACAGTGAAGGATATATATCCACCTTTGCTGGATTTGAATGAAACAACAGATATCTCTAATGGCACATCATTTTTCGACCTATATCCCTATTAAACTGAAGCGGGACTTTTCTGTCGTCGACTCTACGACAATAAAGATGATTATAATTTCAACGTCGTAAACTATACCTTTCTGGAAAGTAATATTCCAGAGAGAACTACGTATGGCGTATACATATCTCACCTAGCAGCATTTGCTAGATCCTGTGTGAAATGTGACGATTTTAATCAATGTCACAAGACATTATTGAACAAACTTGCAAAACAAGGCTATACCACCATGCCGTCACTCAAAGTTTCTCAGATTTGACGATACGAGTTTAGCGTGCAAGATCTTTGGCGTTACGTTTCGTAACTTGTGTCTAATTCCGCTCAGCTTAACGTTAGGGCCGTATGAACCCCACATACTTCATGGTGTTCATATGAAGTCAAAATCGAAGCGAGACTGAGATACATCATTCTCTAGATAGCGACTTTTTAAAGGAAAATCGTATGGATTACTGATCAGCGATACGTATGTCGAGCTTTGTATCTTTTCGTTCTAAATTTTGCCAGATGGAATGTAGGGATACGGGAGCGGTGAGAGCTTTTCATCTTTCATACTTTCATCTTTTAGATGGGAAGGTAGACTACGGGAGCAGTGATGGGCATTCACATCTTGTTACTTTTCATTTTTCGAAAGGGAAATCCGAATTGTGAAGTTTATCATGCTTGCCAGTGCTTACTTCTAAACAGGTGATTATTTAAACCTAATCGGTATTGGTTCAGCCCCTCCCAGTGAACTTTTCCTTGGTGTTCCAATGACGAAACGTTGAGAGCTGTAATATAACTTCGCACATTTATAGCTTATGATATTGAGGTCAGGTTGAGCCTGTTGCATGATACTCGGAGAAGAGTATCATGGGTAAATTCAAAATGGATGATAATATTAGGGTGTAACTATTAGCCCAAACCATTTTATCTCAAATCAGATGATAATATACTAATTTACCAGGCAGCTTCATGTACGAAAATCGCACAAATAAAAATTTCGAAAAATCGGTTCGAAAAATCGTCAAAACTGGCTTATTGTTAGAGTATGTCACTGTGACGTCATCAAAACCGCCATTTGGATATTTCAAAAAACAAAAATAGGTAGCGCTTGGACCAGTAATACAGCGTGGCAAGTTGGGAGGCTAACCATTCTTTCAATAACAATATTGCCCAGCAGATTCCCTTTTATATAATTCCTTTGTTTGATACTCCGTTTGATAGCTGCCTCATAGTTAATATATTTTAGACTCTGAAGCTGACTGGCAGTCTTCATAATAGTCATTTCTCATCTCATGACAAATGATATCAATGTTATAAAAATGGAAAAATGGACGTAGTCCTTCATTGCCATTTCACCCGATTCATTTTCATCATAGCCTTAATTCATATACTGTTTTTGCTCTTCTCGATATCTGCACTATACTCCTCTTTTATAGAATCCGTAAACATCTCTCTCCAGACGTTATATTCAATGCACAATGCCTATTACTTGGTTGGACTATCTCTCTGGGATGAATGATTTCACTCTCATCATCTGAAGAGTACTTTTTTGCATCCTTTCTCATGCGTGATATGGCACTGATCCTCTTGTGACCTATCAGCTTCACTCAGTTTAAACCCAGTATAAAAATTACGACTGACCCAAGTCTATATAGTTCCGTCTATATAGTTCCATGATGGGACTATATGGACGTGTGTCAGTGGTAATTTTTCCATTGTATTAGTAAAAACTTTCCACGGTAAAACATATCAGTTTAAATCAGGGTGTACTTGTCCGTGTATATAGTCCATCACCAACTTGTGCACCATTTCAAACTCCTGTGGTCTACTAGTCGTCAGTGAAACACTTTCGAGTATACATTTCCTCAACCTTCGACACTCAGACGTCGTTGGTTTAAGATCGAGAAACAGATAACCGTATGGACCGTTTTAATAAAGTAATCGAGTCGTCTCTGGTAAAAACGACGGCCTAACAAAAACTGTTGCTTGTCGAATTGGTTATGAATAGGACAACATACTGGTAATTCAAGTTCTCTAGGGGCTTTCTCCAGTCGAATAAGTTATGTGCTATAAAACACAAATGCGTTATCGTGGTAAACATGACTGAAATTCTTGTACCCTGTTTGACTTCTGGCATAAGATCGTCTACTACTATCAAGTTTTTATCAGTGGGATGGATATAACCGTCATCTCCAAACTCTAAGCCAGGGACTCCACTCATCATATATTCGGAAACCGGTTGCCAGTTACATAACAGTAGATAATTCTCTGAGGGATGGACACAACATACTCGATTTCTCGTAGTAACGTAATATCCATGTACTTTCCCCACTTCCAGTAGGTCCAAAAGTATTTTTCTCTTGTGATGTTGGTATCTGTTCCTTAATCTCCGATTCGACCCCGATTTTTTTTGTCATTCCGGAGATAGGATAGAACGTTTGCTAGGGGGGCATAACGCACACCCCCCCCCCAACCCGTCTCTCCCCAGGCCTGACAGTAGCAGGTTTCATATCAATGTCCTGTTCCCCCATTCTCAAGAGCTTGCATCAGGTACGCTTCAGCCTGACGTACATATAACATCGTTAACATATTCAGCTGCCCACCTTAATATCGTACAGCTATGCTATTGAGGATGTTCGGCGGGTTCTACAATAATGCGCGTAGTTCATTCGACACATTCATTCGTCATAATATATAATACATGAGCGAAACGTCGGCACTCCTATATAGGCCTATATTCTCGATGTCCTCCTGTCATGCCTGTGGATCCCAAATCGTGCATTTCATTTTCATTTTATCAAGCCTCTACGTTCGCACTTCGAACTTCCCTTGAAATATCAGGTCCCCTTCCATTTTCAAAGAACTTATAAATAGACGTGTACGAGAGGTCACTATCTCGAAAACATTTGAATTTCGAAATGTATCACAGAAGAGCGTTATTGATTGGCTGACCTATATATTAGACTTACACAACCACCATATTAGGAGAAATGACGTCGCTACTTGACGATGATGTCACCCTACACACAATCGGCGTGTAGGTTCTGATTGGTTCGTCTCTCTTTCTTAGGTAAAATTTACACCTCGGATTTCGAACATTGAAGGTGGTCGGACATAAAAAGGCAGGTTCGAAGTGGGAACGTAGAAATTGGCCTGATAGAATGAAAATGCGAAATACTAGACCATGTAGACGCGAGAGAGATACTCATTTTATCCTTTCACATCCATAATTGTGGCGATGAATGATGCAACAGTATCGAGCTAGTTCTACATATACACTGGAGTTTAGAGAATGTCTGAATGCGACGTTTAATATAGTCAATCAAAAGAAAGAAAAAATAGTACAATAGTCAAATCGCCTTTCGTCCGTGGTCCGTCGTCCGTCAGTCAGTCCGTCGTCCGTCCGTCCGTAAACAATTCTTGTTATCGCGATTTCTCGGGAACTACTTCACGGATCTTTCTGAAATCTCGCACACATGTTCCTCTTGGAGTCTAGTTGTGCAGATAACTTTTCTAGCCCGATTCGAAAATCCAATATGGCCACAGGGCGGCCATCTTGGATTTCCCCATGAAACCTTGTTATCGCGATTTCTCAGGAACTACTGCACGGATCTTTCTGAAATTTTGTACACAGGTTCCTCTTGGGGTCTAGATGTGCAGATACCTTTTCTGGTCCGATTCGAAAATCCAATATGGCCACAGGGCGGCCATCTTGGATTTCCCCATGAAACCTTGTTATCACGATTTCTCAGGAACTACTGCATGGATCTTTCTGAAATTTGGTACAGAGATTCTCCTTGGGGCCTAGTTGTGCAGATACCTTTTCTGTCCGATTCGAAAATCCAATATGGCCACAGGGCGGCCATCTTGGATTTCTCCATGAAACCTTGTTATCGCGATTTCTCAGGAACTACGGCACGGATCTTTCTGAAATTTGGTACACAGGTTCCCCTTGGGGTCTAGATGTGCAGATACCTTTTCTGGTCCGATTCGAAAATCCAATATGGCCACAGGGCGGCCATCTTGGATTTCCCCATGAAACCTTGTTATCACGATTTCTCAGGAACTACTGCACGGATCTTTCTGAAATTTGGTACACAGGTTCCCCTTGGGGTCTAGATGTGCAGATACCTTTTCTGGTCCGATTCGAAAATCCAATATGGCCACAGGGCGGCCATCTTGGATTTCCCCATGAAACCTTGTTATCGCGATTTCTCAGGAACTACTGCACGGATCTTTCTCAAATTTGGTACACAGGTTCCTCTTGGGGTCTAGATGTGCAGATACCTTTTCTGGTCCGATTCGAAAATCCAATATGGCCACAGGGCGGCCATCTTGGATTTCCCCATGAAACCTTGTTATCACGATTTCTCAGGAACTACTGCATGGATCTTTCTGAAATTTGGTACAGAGATTCTCCTTGGGGCCTAGTTGTGCAGATACCTTTTCTGGTCCGATTCGAAAATCCAATATGGCCACAGGGCGGCCATCTTGGATTTCTCCATGAAACCTTGTTATCGCGATTTCTCAGGAACTACGGCACGGATCTTTCTGAAATTTGGTACACAGGTTCCTCTTGGGGTCTAGATGTGCAGGTACCTTTTCTGGTCCGATTCGAAAATCCAATATGGCCACAGGGCGGCCATCTTGGATTTCCCCATGAAACCTTGTTATCGCGATTTCTCAGGAACTACTGCACGGATCTTTCTGAAATTTTGTACACAGGTTCCTCTTGGGGTCTAGATGTGCAGATACCTTTTCTGGTCCGATTCGAAAATCCAATATGGCCACAGGGCGGCCATCTTGGATTTCCCCATGAAACCTTGTTATCGCGATTTCTCAGGAACCACTGCATGGACTCTTTCTGAAATTTGGTACAGAGATTCTCCTTGGGGCCTAGTTGTGCAGATACCTTTTCTGGTCCGATTTGAAAATCCAATATGGCTACAGGGCGGCCATCTTGGATTTCTCCATGAAACCTTGTTATCGCGATTTCTCAGGAACTACGGCACGGATCTTTCTGAAATTTGGTACACAGGTTCCTCTTGGGGCCTAGATGTGCAGATACCTTTTCTGGTCCGATTCGAAAATCCAATATAGCCACAGGGCAGCCATCTTGGATTTCCCCATGAAACCTTGTTATCACGATTTCTCAGGAACTACGGCCCGGATCTTTCTGAAATTTGGTACACAGGTTCCTCTTCGGGTCTAGATGTGCAGATACCTTTTCTGGTCCGATTCGAAAATCCAATATGGCCACAGGGCGGCCATCTTGGATTTCCCCATGAAACCTTGCTATCACGATTTCTCAGAAACTACTGCATGGATCTTTCTGAAATTTGGTACACATATTCCCCTTGGGGCCTAGTTGTGCAGATACTTTTTCTGGTCCGATTCGAAAATCCAATATGGCCACAGGGCGGCCATCTTGGATTTTCCCGTAAAAACCTTGTTATCGCGATGTCTCAGGAACTACTGCACGGATCTTTCTGAAATTTGGTACACAGGTTCCTCTTGGGGTCTAGATGTGCAGATACCTTTCTGGACCGATTCGAAAATCCAATATAGCCACCAGGCAGCCATCTTGGATTTCCCCGTAAAATCTTGTTATCATGATTTCTCAGGAACAACTGCATAGATCTTTCTCAAATTTGTTACGCAGGTTCCCCTTGGGGTCTAGTTGTGCAAGAACCCTTTTTTGGTCCGATTCAAAAATCCAATATGGCCACCAGGCAGCCATCTTGGATTTTCCTGTAAAACCTTGTTATCATGATTTCTCAGGAACAACTGCATAGATCTTTCTCAAATTTGTGATGCAGGTTCCCCTTGGGGTCTAGTTGTGCAAGAAACCTTTTTTGGTCCGATTCGAAAATCCAATATGGCCACCATGCAGCCATCTT